>WEIU01010616.1:257856-277894 GCA_013389925.1 Aegithalos caudatus | reverse complement strand
CCCGAGCGCTGGGCTTTCCGCGCCGCCCGCCCTCCGCACCGCAGCCCCATGTCCGCGCTCCCCGCCGGCGCCGACATCAAGCGGGCTCTGGAGAACAGCCCCGAGACCAACATCGAGGATGAGCTGCCCGACGGGCCGCCGCAGCCGCGGCCCAAGAACTACCTGCTCCTCAGCATCCTCGCCTGCTTCTGTCCCGCCTATCCCGTCAACATCGTCGCCTTCGTGTTCGCCGTCATGGTGAGTAGCAGCAACCTCCGGCTTGGGCTCCGAGGGGCCACCGCCGGCCCCGGCGGGGAAAGGGGCGTCCAGCCGCCTTTGAGCCGCTCGTCC
Organism: Aegithalos caudatus; assembly: GCA_013389925.1. Classification (NCBI taxonomy): domain Eukaryota; kingdom Metazoa; phylum Chordata; class Aves; order Passeriformes; family Aegithalidae; genus Aegithalos; species Aegithalos caudatus. The sequence goes on along the minus strand of WEIU01010616.1, from coordinate 277,564 downwards.
CGGGAGCCTGCGGACACCGGGTGAGGCAGAGAGCCTGGGAGCATCAGCAGGCGAGGGCAGGGGGTCCAACGAGCTATCCCAGCAGCGATGGAGAACGTGGAGTGAAAGGCAGTTTCCGACAAGTTTTCACTATCGGGCTATCAGGTGGCAGGTTTATTCTACTTAATGGGATTTGTTACATCAACTAAGTCGCGCGCTGAACTGGACACAGTATCTGTGTGAAAGTGTCATCTGGAGAACAGAAATCAGATTTGGTTTCTGCTTTAGCTAATCAAATCTAATAGGAGTGCCTTTTTTTCTGGTAAACAGGCTGTTTGATACTATTTATTAGAATAATACAGACAGTGACAATGATTGTAGGTTGTTGGCAATTGCCCATGTAAATTGAGTATCAAACGCACTGAGAGAACAGCCTTACTCCTACAATCTGTAATTGATACACATTGTCCTTAATAACCCAGCAATCCCCTTAACTTCCAAAGGATTCTTGGAACAGAATCTCCTTCTCTGAGTTAAAAGTTGCAGAGTCAGAGCCAGAGTTTTCTAGTCATATACATGATCAGTGTTATCAGTAACCCTGCAATGTATTTCTGTTGTTTAGGAGCTGAAAAAGGTTTAAAACATGTTGTGTATTTTCATCCTTTTCTCTGACAGCCAAGCTGAGAAGGTAAGTAAAAATGTAGTTATTTCTTTTTGCAATTATGTATAAGCATAAGAATATATCTAAAATATCCCAGAACACACTCTTGTAAAGTGTGATGAGTAAAGATTGATGAGAAGTCACATTGCTGAAGTTTGAAAACAACTATTCCACTAAAGCCTTTGTTCAAGTTTTTTGGGGTTTTTGGTTTTGTTTTGTTTTTTTGTTTTTTTTTTTTTTGGTTTTTTTTGGGGTTTTTTTGGGGGGGGGTTTTTTGTTGTTTTTTTTGTTGTTGTTGTTGTTGTGGGTTTTTTTTGTGGTTTTTTTTTTGTTTTGTTTTGTTTTGGGTTTTTTTTGTTTTTTGTTTTTTTTGGGGGGGGGTTTTTTTGTTTGTTTGTTTTATTAATCCCTCCTGTGTTATTTTCTTTGTTGTTACCTTAACTATACAATATGCTCTTTTCCTTACTTTGGGAAGATTTGGTTCTGCTGGCACTCAGCATCCTTTCTGTCCATGGACACTGAGGGTGCTATATAAAGTAATGAGAGCTGATGATTTGGGGCTGGGAGCGTCTGTTCACTGTGACACTGCTTTCATCAAGGTGCTGGGGCTGTACAGAAGTTAACTGTCAAGGACAGAATTTGGCCTCTAAAGATTTTTGCAGCCCATATGGAGAAATCTCCACCCCCAGCCTGGTTGAAGTTCATGCAGGCTTCTGGAGTCAGGCATCAGTAACTGTTAGCAGGAGATATGAAGGAACCAGGGTGGGAAAAGCACTTCCTGAATGCTGAACAGCCTGTGCAGGTCTCAGCTGCCCACTCTATTACAGAGGGAAACAAAACCCAGACCAATAACCTCCCCTGTCTGGGAATAGCTTCTGTTTCAACAGCATCCTACCTAAAACCTCTCCTTTTCTATAAAAATAACACATCCAACTTCTTTTCCACAGCCTGACCCCCCTGCCTTTCCAAGTTGCAACCTGTAACTGCTGCATTATCCTTAGCTGCAGGTTCTGCATTTTAGCCTGTGCTGGTTTGACTTGTACTTCTGCTGGGATCTGCATCCTCCCTCCCTTTCTCAGCTGGACTTGCTAAGGGTTAACACTGAGATATATAAGAGTGGGTTATTTTCTTTTCTTTTAGAAGACACATTTACAGTCTGCAGAGCTTACCTGAGATCTTGGGTCAGATTTAAAGACCCTTACAAGTGGATTCTCTACGAATTTCCATTTCTTAAAATGGGCCTGAAAGGGAAAGTCCTATTGGCTTCTAGAGGGGGCATGGTTCAGCACCCTGTGTACCTGTGTCATGTCCTCCTTAACTGTTCTAAATTCAGACAATGTTTTCACTCTAAAAGTAGAATCTGGGCTCTAACACACCCCAAAATAAATGACAGATTTGTCTTCAGTCTCTTCTGTCTCTTCTGCTGCCCCATTTACAACTCCAGCACTGGTTTCCTCACTTCTTTCTCACCTTTGGAGGCTCAAACCTCACCGTTACAGATCTTACCTCCTTTATTTTTAGAATAAACCTTTCGCAAGTTCTCCTTATTGCAACCTTTCCTTGTTCCTTACCTGTCTGTTTCTCATGGCAGGGGTCAGAGGAGAGCTGGTGGATAGGACATTAATGGCCTCACTGTGTTGCCATATTGGCATTACAAGAGCCCCCCTCCAACAAGCCATTGGCCACTCTCAGGGGTGAGCACTGCTCAGCACTTTTGGCAGATGGAGTTCTGTTTTCCCCAGGACTCCTGGCTGTAGGATCACTGTTCTCAATACCCTCCTGCAGCCCCAGCCAGATGCCATCACTTCTGCTCCTGGTTGCTTCCAGCAGCTGGATCACTGGGAGCAGCTGTGTCCTGTTGCTGTGCCATCAGTTGGCTCACTCAACCCCAGGGACACCTCCCTCAGATTTGCCCCATTGTTTCTCATACAGATGTAACCACAGGCATCAGGAGCAAGAGTCTGGGGGCAGGTACCAGGTCAGGAGGCTTCTGTGGCACAGGAGATTTCTCTGGTGTGGGGCTGGGGGTGGGCACTGTGTCACTGAGCTCTTTGGCTCCTTATGTGCAGTGGTGAACCCAAAGAGCCCTCAGTGAGCTGCCAGCTGTGTCTGAGACCTGGCTGGGGTGGACTGGCTGTGTCTGGCTTATGGGATCAGAGCTGGAGGGAGGCTGTGGAATAACTCTGGGAAATGAATGGGATATTTTCAATGGCAGCACTGAGGTCTGATAATTGAACACGTTTTGTTGGCCTTTCTCAGTACCTCCCTTCATCTCTTTATTTCAAAGATCTCTATGTCAGATTAGTCCTGTAATTCCTTAGGGCCTTACATTTGTAACAACCTCCAAACAGTCTCTCCAAAGCTATTTCTCACTGATTTTTGTTCCAAACTCCCTCTTTCTGTTGACACATTTTTTGTTTAATCATTTCCATGCTTCAAACAACATATGTGGTCAAGCTGTGACAATCTTGGCTCGTCTGCCTCTGATAGTAACAAGTTCTTTGTCTGCATTTGTTGCTGTTGGATTCAGATGCCTTATCTTTATATGGGTTTCCCTAAGCAGAGACAACAAATTAGAGGGTGGTGGAAGCCTTGGGGACAGGAAAGGATGGACCTTGCTTTCTCAGGGAGCCACCTCTTCTAATTGGGATCCCAATGAGCCATGTGCAGTGTGTTGGCTGTGGTCAGCTAAGTGACCAGCAGAGTGACCAGTATTTCTGTAGTTAGAAAGTTTACTTGCAGAGTTTTTATTATTTATACATACCTTGTTAGAAAGCTTGTAGGTACCTGGATATCTAACACCATATGGGACAGCCTGTACTCACTTCAGGAATATTAAACAACATATTTAATATTCAGGAATATTAAACAACAGGGCTCAGCAGCTGCTGTTAAGGCATTTTTGCATGGCCCTTGCCTTTGCAAACTGGTAGGATTTTGTTTTTCCTCTGCGACACTCTGCAGAGCAAACTCCCCTCTCACATGTCCTGCTCAGCACCTGCCTGTTCTGAATTGCTCCCCAAGTCCTCCCTTTTCTTTGTTTCCCTCTGAGCTGTTCCTACAGTGAGGAGTCACCCTGAGTCAGCAGGTCTCATTCTTCCTTAGGTCTGAACTAGAGAGTGTCTCCTTTCCAGGCACAGCCAAATAAGGTTCACCCAGCCTGGCTTACAGAGCCTAGAAAATGCTGAGCAGAGAGCCTCAGTCTGGTCTGCCCAGATCTGTAAGAAATGCAGAAAAAGATTTCTGATTTTGCCATGATCAGTGATCTGGGAGTGTGGAACAGAAAATACACATAAAAAGGGATTAATATTTTATAGCTAATTCAGCACATTTCTGTTCACATGAGGTCAAGTCACTTTATTGTTGAACTGAGAATGTTTTATAAATAGATGTGTGTGAACCTGGTGAAGTCACTGAGATTACTCAAGTAAATAAACAGCTGCAGAACTGTAGCTTTAATTTGCATTATGACTTCATAGCAAGTGAGGTAGCAGAAACCTGAGAAATCATACGGTGTTAGGTTGAAAAGGGCTGAAATTTGTTTTAAAGTTTGGACAGACCAAATGCCTCATACAGATGCTGTGTTCTCAATATATTGCCCAGCCCTTGGAAATAAATAGATGTAACAGCTAAGGCTTTAACAGTTGATGTTATATCTGTCTAATGTTGAAAACTGGAAGCTTGACCAGGAGCCCTTTGAAGCAGATGGAAGTAATAAATTTCAAAAAGCTTTGCATCAGACCCCAACCACTCCCTCAAAGCTCTTATTTTATTGAATGCTTTCTAAGTTACTTCATTTATCATTTAATTTAAACCTCTTCATAGAGAAACTTTAGTCTCCTTCCTGTCTCTCCCAAATCCTATTCTTTATCATTAATGCTGTTTTCCTCCTCTTCATCGTGGATTTGTATTAAAATGACATTATTTATTAAAGTTTGCATGGTGAATTATTTATGCAGTACCTGCAGAAATCACATGGAAATTTTCCAGACTTCCTAAATACATTAGTAAAATGGCCCAGAACTGCAAGCTGGTGCTGTCAGGTCTTGCTTACAACTCTGTCTGACTTTTGAGACCACAAGCCTGGGGAATGGAGTCGATGGTGTCTGCAGAACCCCTCTGTGGATGCCATGCAAGGGCAGTCCTTTGATAAGAGGGGAGCACAGAGCCCAGGGCAGGGTGTCTGTGGTGCCTCTCTGTGTTTCTCCCTGCAGCCACAGTGGCGTTGGTGGTTGTTGGCAGACAGGAGGAGGTCGGTCTGCTCAAGGCCAAGCTGAGCTTTGTTTCTCCTCATAATCCTTTTAATGACCTTCCCAAATGTACTTTGAGAAAGCTCTTGTGTAGCCAGGACTGCTGGGGACAGCGGAGTGGTTTAGGTGAGAGGACTGTGCCAGTCCCCTTTGTACCAGCATCAGGGCTGACACTGTCCTGTTTGACCGTGTGCTCGTGCCCATCTCCCATTTCCATCTCTGCCCTCCTTCCCCATTATGTGCTCAATGAAATCTGACAGCAGAGCAGAGGTATTAGTGATACTCTTTGGGGACATAAACCAGAGAAATGTTTAGGCATGTGGGCTTCCAGGAAGGGAAGAAATGTATCAGTGCTCTCTTTAAGGACATGAGTGCATCAGCATCTCAGCCTTTCACAGACTCCAGAGAATAAGTACCTGCACTTATCCTTGAGATGCAATTCTAGGAATGCAGGCTGTGTTGCTTTGGGACTGTCTGGGCTGGGCTGATGCTCCTGCAGCGCTGACACCACGAGTGCACCCAGCCCATTAGCTCTGTGTGCTCACTAATTGACACAGCACACACATCATGCCCCTCACTGCTTTCCTGCTTGGGAGAAATGGCTCTACAGCAATGCTTGGTGTGCTCTGAACTTTTCCTTTCCTGCTCTCCACAGTCTCAGCTCTTCACTCTGCTGTTCTGTGTTTGCTGCAAAAAGTGATTTATAACTGAAGTATTTTCATTATAGCACTTGGTGATATTTCATACAGTTGTTTTCTAGAGACAATCTGAATTCTTTAGTCCAGAGAACAGTTAATTTGATCAGGTCTCCATATCTCTCCCCCTACTCTTCCCATTTCTCTGATACCTCCTGAAATATATACAAGATACTAAAAACTATCTTGTGACTAATCTAATTCCCTGAGGAAGTATGCTGAATTCAATAGTGCAATCTGATCAAGAAATCTGGACTCAGTGTTACGGTTTATGAACTCAAACTCTCATGATTTTACAAAAGAATTCTTAGGAATAACACCCTTTAAAATGCTTTGATAGCATCTCATTCTTGGGAAAAAAATACTACAAACTGTGTTTAGACTCATTGACTACAGTACTTCTGTGTCATTCACCAAATCTTTTCCTTTAAAAATGGTTTGGTTAAACCAAGTATTAGTTCAGAAAATCCTACAGTCTGTCTCACAAAAGCCTAGAAGGTCAGAGTGGCTCTATCACACATTGCAACCTGAGCATGTAATGAATGTAAAGCATCTGCTAAGTCATGGGTTGGAGAGAGAACTCAGTCTCTCGAGATACTATGGGGATATCTGATGCACACCTCAGGATGGATATAATAATTATCAGTGTCTTCCAGAAATGCAAAGGAACACAACTTCTAGTCCATGAGGATGGCACTCATATGTTTTGTTCAGATGACATATATTTCTTCAGTTCATATTTTTCCCACCACTTGCAAACTACCTATTAATTCTTCAAACCTTGTTTGGGAAAGTAAAATACTGGAAAAAATAGGAAATTAGTAAACTTCTTTAAGTTTTGCTGAGACTTTTTCTAAAAATGCAGCCTATTTATGCTCTTTTTAATGTTTATAATCCCATAAAACATAAGAATTTATCTCACTGCTAGTGAAGTGGCCAACGAACAATTCCCATATACTACAAAGCTATTTCCAAAGATAAAAGGGACTGGTTTGTGCAGGTGGGTGGATGTTGGTTTGACAGCTTTTATGCTAGTGTGTATCATATGAACAAAACCTCATCACTGGGAAAAAAAAAGAAAAAGCTGTAGCTTCAATGAAAGGTACTGAAAATGAGTGGAACAGAGAACTGGACTCCCTGCTTACCTTGGCAGCGGACATTGATTTGTCCTGTTGGTTGGGAGCTGTCACGCTGCTTTGCCAACAGGTTTCTGTTTTAAAGGAAGAGCTGTGATCCCCTGTTTCCCCCCTGCAGGCTCTGAACAGTTACAACCAGGGGGACATAGAAGGCTCCAAGCGGCTGGGTCGCAACGCGCTCTGGGTGGCCGTGGCCTCCATCATCATCGGCCTCGTCATCATCGGCATCTACTGCGTGGTTCACTTCACAACGGTGAGCAAGGGCCTCACAGCCCTCCCTGCAGGGCCTCCAGGGCAGGGCAATAACGACTGCCTCTCTTTATCTGTTTAGGGATGCTCTCCAAAAGAATTTTTTCATATTTTACGGTTTAGAAAATCCTGTTGTCTGTGGTTAAACACGAGCGACTCTGTCTTAGCAGCAGTGGGTTTTCTAGAAACTCTTGCAGCTCCAATATGTTTTTCCAATTTTGGCCAGTTGTTTTTGGTTTTTCTCCTGCTCGGATTCACCATCTTTCAGATCAAGTGACCTGAGATCTTTAAATTTCAGGTAACAGTCCCCAGGTGCTAATTTTCAGTCTCAGAGTCTGGCCAAGTGATCTTTTAACTCTGCAAGGAGGACACAACAGTCACTCTTCCACTGTTTGACAGTAAAACAGGTGACCAGAACTATATCAAAAGTGACCACAAATGTCATTCTGACTTGGTCTCTGCAGGATAAGGCCCTTCACTCTCCATGCCGTGTTATTATCCTGCCTTCCCACACCTGCAATAATAGAAACAAAGCTCAACAAATTAATCTCTCTAACACAGGGGTTACCCAGATGGATTACTGGAAAAGAGGACAAAAGGAACTGAGGGTATTGATAATCTTTCTTAAGGTTGTGCAACAATGTTCTTTTCTCCACAATACTGTGTGCTTCCCATTAAAATACCCAATTTAAATGAATTTATTATTGGCTGGTTTGGTTGGAGGGCCTTTTAGTGCACTGCACAAACTTATGCATAAACTATAAACAGAGAACATTCCATTTACCACTGAAGTGAAGACATCTCCAGGGGGTGGAATGGAGTAACTGGTTAAATGTGTACAGCACTTTCATACAAAATTTGAAGTACAACATATTGAGCTCCAGGGAAGTTACTGGACACGGGATCCAGCTCTGCAGGATATTATTAGATGGTGCCACAGACTCTGAAGCATCCTGTGCATTCATTAATTTTCTATGCATTTTGCAAGCATGAGCCTTGGTTCAGCTTGTGTTCAGCTCATTCAGCGCTCACAGATTTAAACCCAAGTCCCTTCAGGCTGGGAGTGCCAAGTTTTGTAATTGAGAGCAGCAGTAAATTCTTCTGTTTGCCTCCACCACCTTACTCATCATTTCTCAGGCAAGGAGAGCAGCTCAGTTATTTTTTCAAAGTAAGGGAGAGAAGGGCAGTATGAGGAGTGGCAGACAGCACTGGCCTGAAACATTCACAGTAAACCAGGCAGCAGTAAACCAGTATAATTATATATTCATTTTTCATTTGAGGACTTTTAAAATTGGTTTTGGTTCTCTTTTTGTTGTTTTTTTTTTTTTTCCAAGAGAAAACTCTCTGTTGGGTGGAAGCAGCCATGTGCCTGGGAACCCTCAGCACACTGCTGGGATATTCATTTCAGTATATAGTTCCACAAATTTCCCAAATTTCTTCACCAAATGGTACCATGACTTTTGTGAGGAGTCAGGGTTTACTGGATTCACTTGGCCCTCTGCCTTTCCAGCCTCTTTACTGCTCCCCTTCTCCCTCTCACTTGTCCCCCTCCAAAAAGCCTTTGCTCCTCAGAAAGGATTTGATGGCAACAACAATCTTTTAATGTGAAAAGGAGTGAACAGAAGCACCCACTGGTCTTTCCACTCTCCATGCTTACCTGGGTCCCCTCTGTTGCCTTACTCTTGGACATTTTTTATATTAAATTGTCTTAGTCTGATGTGCCACTGCTGTGAATGGCTTTGCACGCTCCATTCAGTGATCTCACACCCATTTGTGCCTTTCTCATGATTATTTACTGACAGCCACTTTGCCTCTGCTGAAGTGATTGTAAATTAATTCTATGCTAACTTTATTGTATGTTTCAGTATTAATAAGGTAGAATAAAATAGCCTTGATACAATAATATGGCAAATTTATTTGATTACCATTAAGCACAGATTTAATGTTTCCATGACCTACACATGCATTTTTCCTGAAAGTTAGACTTCAGCAATATATATGAAAAGCTTGACCCTTCCAAGACTGATTCATGTATCCACTTGAAATTAATCAGATACCACAGTACCCAGTTCTTCCTGCTGACATTCCCTGTGGCTTCAAAGGATAACAAGTTTCACTGCAAATTACCTCTGGGAGATACTGCTGACAGTATCAAAGATGTAAAGTGTACTGAGAACTCCAGTTCTCTTCCACAACATCCAGCCTCTGGGAAGCAACTAAAGTGAGACATCCAAGTCAGGTTGGCACAGGGGAATCTCTCTCAGTTGTTACACAGCTTTTCTTCTTGGTACAGGAACTTGAGTCAGGCTCAGCTGTCTCTAAAGCTTCCCTCAAAACAACTCCACATGCCTCAGCCAGGAGAAAAATACCAAGTCAGGTGTGCTGAGGGTAGAAATGGTAGAAGTGGCAGAGAGAAAAGCAGGAAATGCCTGCTTTGAACAAACAATGATTTTATACCACCAGTAATACTCCCAAATGTACCCTCAATAATAGTGGCAGACTTGGGAAAAGGAAGACCCTTTCACTTTTCAGAAAACCCCTACTTCCAAGTGTCCTTGTGTGCCTTCCTAGGTTTGTTCAGTCACAGAGCAACAGTAGCACAGGAATAACAGCAGCCAACACCTACAGTCTGCAGGGAAGAAACAGCCTTGACTCCTCATTTTGAAGATTTACTCGGAGCTAAGTCAGCTCAGGGCTTATCCTGCTGCCTTGGAGAGCCTCATTTGTCCTGAACACTGGCATGTTATCTTTAGCAGACATATATTAAGATATGTAGTGATACATATTTTTATCTTGGAACAGGGCCCACCCAACACTTAGGAACTATCTACATTCTGCAGTCATGCCCCTAAATGTAGGCAAGGGGAAGCCATCACTTGCACCACTGGAGCTGACAGCCCAGCAATAAAACTTGTGTGTCCTGCTCAGTGGGAAGTGGCCTGTCCCTCACTGTGCTGAGGACTCTGAGTGCAGAGCTGTGGTGTGTGTGAAATCAGGGCTGTGACTCGTTCCACACTGGGCCAAATTTATTCTTAATCTTCCCCATTTGCTTTTACCCTCTCCTGTCAGCTTCCCTTGAGCCCCTGCCTTGCCAGTCCTGAGTTACATTTCCAGGGCTTGCTCAGATGTAACTTTAGCTGGTATTTGTGTCACCACAGTCTGGCCCTGCATGTGTGCCTCAGGCATGTTGTCCATCAAGAACTGCAGTGAGAAATGGGACATATTTGCCTTCCCTGAGGGGACACCACGGTGACCTGGAGCAGGGCAGGGCTGTGTGCCACAGCCTGTGTGTGCCATGCCCTCTTTGCTCCCACCCAGTGCCACTCTTCTCCTGCTCCTCTTAGCAACCTTTCCCCAGGCTTGCACAGACTTGGAGTCAGCCTTCCCGCCTCTAAGCATTTTGTTCAGCAAAAGGTGGCAATTTTGTCAGTGAGGGCTCTCAAGTCATTTACAATCTGTGTTTTCAGAGCAGCCTCAACATTTTTGAAGCAGATTCCAAATTCTGTTTTGGGTTTTGCTGACATGAGACACCCTTGGATTACATTTGAGTTCTGCTGGCAGGGTTTAGGGAAACTAAATCCTGGGCTAGATCCTCCTTACCTAAGTGAAGGAGATCCTAGATGTTCCAAAGCCTTTTCTTAACTGATTTAAACATTCTACTTCATGCTGCCAGGTGAGTAGTTTAGAACAATATTCAGCTCCTCACAGCACATACTTGTAGACCATTTCTAGTTCTGAGTGACATTTCACAATGCTGTTCAGGGCTGAACTAGAGCTTTGAGTTTTGCCACCCAGTTGAGCCACAAGGCATTTCATATACAGCCCACATCTTCTGTGCTCCTCTCTCGTGGAATTCTGCAGTCTGGCCAAGTGGGAGTGAGCCAAGCAGAAATGTGGAGGATGAGTGAGAGGTGTTAGAAGTAAAAACCTCAGTAGACTGAGACAGCAACAGTTTTGCTGTGAGGAAGGGTAGCCAAAACGTTGTGACTGTGGAATTTTTTTAAACCATTTTGATATTTTAATGCTTTCATAGAGGAGCCTGAACTTCTGACCCCTCTTTAATCTCCCTTGATTTAGAACTTCACCCCAGGGAAGCCACAGAAATGCCACCTGTCAGCCTGGCTTCCAAGGAACACAAAGCCAGCCAGGCTGTGAGGAAAGCACCAGCTTGTACTGCTCACAATCAGAAGGGTTTTAAATCAAGCACAAGTGCAGTAATGCAGCATTGGTAATTCCGGGTACAAGGAAAAGGAGTAAGGGTTTAGACTGTGCACCAGGGACAGATGTACACATGAAGCTTCCTCACTGACTTAGAAATAAATCTTCAGGAGGAAAAGGAGTGTAAGATTATTTTTAATATCTCTGGCATCCTGTTACTGAGGCTCTCAGTAGCCTTTGCAGACATTTCACTCAGTGACTGCCTGTCTTTCAGAGGCAGAGTGAGCTGAAGACCAGCACAAGCCAGCCTCCAGATCTTTACATTGGCAATCCTGTCCTCTGCACCTTACCATAAAAATAAATAAGTCAAGGTCTTGTGCTGCAGGGATTGGCCTGCCAGTAAGGGATAGAGCTCCAAGCCTGAAGTCAGGGCATTCCTGTTCTTTAGTTCTTGGTGTCCACCCAGCCGGTGAGCTCATACTGCTGCTGGTAAGGGCACATACTGATTATTTTCTTGATTATTTTCCTTGTTTTACTGGATTTGTGAAAACATAGGAGCCTAAAGTCCTCTACCTGTCTCTCAAAGTGTTCCCTCAGCTGGGAGGCTGAGCAGTGGCACAGTGTGCAGGTGCACAGTGTGGTTACATCAGCCTGACTTCCTCAGCAAACCACATGAAAAACCCTGGTCCAGAAACAGCCGTTTCATCTGTGCACAGAGATGTTCCCACAATGGATTCTATTCAGAGGAGCCATGAGTAGCATGCAAGAGAAAATCAGCAAGGGCATTAATGCTGTCTGCAGGATACATTCACTGTGCAGTCCCTTGGGTCCTGGACCCCTCCTTGAGGAGCTGCTGGAGTGTAGCTGCCTGATGGAGGAGATCACTGAGACTCCAGCAGAACCCAGAAGCCAGGGTTAGGTCAGAGCATCCATGGGTATTGACTGAGAGCTTTCCCCTACACAAGAATTGGAGAGAACTCCTCAGAGCCTTCCTCTCCTAATGCAGATGCACAGGACAGGTTTCCCAGTCCTTTCAAAGCATGTTGTGTATCACTGTTGGATTTACCAAGTTCTGCACTGCTGGAGTGCTGTTCTTGTCTGACTGCTTTATGTACCACCCCAAGGAAGCAGAGATGCTGTTGACCTCATGAATCTTTGTCAAATAAGAGCCCATTTCCTGGCAATGAAAGGCCCTAATTTGCATTGATTCAGGTAACCCAGTTTAAAAATTCAGTTTGGATTGACAGATGACCGATGCCATTAGAAACTCAGCTCTTTGATTCAAAACTGTATTGAGCTGCTAGTCTAGAGGGATGTTTGTTAAGAGAACAAGTGCCACTAATGTGGTATAATGTATCCATTAGATCTGTAGAATTAATAATTTAAACTCACAGGGCAAACTCTCTGTCTTCTCCTCCTTTAAACACACGTATTTCTGTGTCCTTGCAGCATGCTATCTGAAGAACCAGGACTGCCCTTGGATGATCAACATGTAAACCTCTGGAGGGGGAAAAAGAAGAGATGGAAACCATTCCAGACTGTTAGCTCTGACCCTACAAGTCTGCAGAGGCATGTTGCTGGTGAATGAACTGGTAGCCCAGTTAGTTAATCAGCATGGCGTGACCAGGTTTTCAAAATTATTTATTTATAAGACATCTCAGTATAAAGCAGTATTTTCTCTTTCACCCTAATGTATAATGAGATCTTGCCCTAAAAAGAAATCCCTTTTCTTTCTCGTTTCCATGGAATGTATGCTGGATCTGTGATGTTCCCTGGCTGACCCCAGCCAGACAAAGCCAACGTATCCAGACTGTTTATGGTGCACAGTGTAAAATTTGATGCACAGCCCACTGAAGCTAGTAGGAGAACTCCTGTTACTTCTGGCAGATTTTGGATCAGGCCACTAAGGATTTTTCCATTACTTTAAAATAGTCTCAACATGACACAACTGTACCCATTTGTGATTTTATCCTGCTCTGTGATTTTATAATGCCGTGGGCACACTCTGACTCAGCAGCTGCTTTCTTTTGTCATCCTCAGCTTTTAGAACTTTACCTTGGATTTTTAACCACCTGGGACCGATTTCAATCACTTGATTATTAAGAGAGACTCTTCTTCCATAGCATCCATGTTTTTCTTAATGATTTATTTTTGTTTTGTTGTCCTTCATTGTTGCACTCCCTTGACTTAGCTCCAGTCCCACATTAAATTTGCACTGATCATATTTTCCTCTTTAAACTTCATGTATGTAAAAAGTTCTTGTTGTTTTTTTTTTTATCTGACAAAAGATCTTTTTAAACAGATGTCCTTCATCCCTTCGTTGTTGTGCTTCTAGCAAGGCACATAGTTTCATTGTGTTCTGCTTTGCTCATGTGGATTTTGTTTAGTTCATCCTCTCATCTCTATGACTGGTCTATGAATCACTGCAGTTAGAGATGGGCAGACTTTTGCACCTCTGCCTAGTTACAGACACACTTCCTGATCCTTAGACACTACTCAGCAAGCAGCCTCAGCTTCCAGAATTGATGGCCACTAAATTACTGCAGTTTCTTGATACCTTGTGAAAACTTAGCATGGGACTGCTGTTTTTATTAGCTGGAAACTGTTTCACAGAATACAATTGTTTTGTCACACAAATATTCCATGTTAAAAGGAGTAAGCTCTGGTGAGCATTAAGACATGGCTGCATCCTCAGCAGCTGCTGCTCTCTTTGCTTTACTACTACACCTCCAAGTGAGCTGTGCCAACTTCCACTCCCTCTCCCTGCACCAACATCAACCTGGAGCCCAGAAATCTAGGGAGTTCTGCAGGTGCAGGTGAGAAAAGAATCATCTGTCAGGAGTTCAACTACCTAGTACAAACAAAAAAAATCCTCCCAGAAACCTTTACCTGTTAAAAGCATATGCCTGGAAGTAGCATGTATTTTTTTGTGCCTTGATATTATATTTTCAATGTGCTTTTTCGCTTTCCTTCCTGCCAAATTCTGTTTTTTCATTGAAGTCAGTGAAGCATCACCTCTCCTTGATTACTGCAGTATTAAACTTCACAAACACTGGTAAAGTCAGCTTATTTATTAGACATTTACACTGATCAGATTTGTCCACATGGGAATCTTGCCACTGATTTTGATGATCCCAAGAATTGGCTGTTCTGTGAACTTCTCTTCAGTTTTTGAATACTATTTTAATGGTCTGATATGTCTTGTGGGACTTTTAGTAGCTTGCCTTATTATCAGATATGATAAAAATGTCATTGACAAGTGGAATAAAATTACTTTTAATTCATGTCTATTCTGGTATGTGGGAAGTGTCTTTCCTAAGTTCTGTTGACTCCTCTACTGGAAAGAGTAATATCCCTTTCTCTAACCCCTTGGACAATTTCAGAATAAAGTGAACCACAGCAAAAGGAGGTTTCCAAAGTTATGTGGGCACCAGAGGCTAGGGATAGGCAACTTGAAGTATTTTTTAACTGCCTGACAAGGGTTGAGATCAATAGGAGTTAGACACCCGACTTGTTCAGAAGCTTTTGAAAACCATACTGGAAGTCCAACTTGCATCTTGTTGCTCATAAATATCTTTGAAGTCTCACTCTTAATATAATTGAGAATTGAGCCATTGTACCTTCAGTTCTTCTGGAGATAAATGTTGGTACCTTACAGTGCTATTGATTGGTATAAAAATAAAAGCTTTATATTAAACCACTTAATGTGACAGAGAGGAGAGAATGCAGCAATTCTTCTAATGTCCTTAGTGCTTCTGTGTCATAGGTAATCTTATTTTTGCTTTACTAATGCACTGGTATTGGTTCTCTTCATTTATTTATGTTTACATAAATTTTCAACCATGTTTGGAAAGTGCAGCTTGTGCTGGAAAGGGGTATGGTCCTTGCACAACCACATTGTTCTGCTGTAGGTTTGAGAGACATCCCAAGGCAGGCAGCAAACACAGGGGGCCTAAATGACATTTTAGTGCCCAAATCAGCAAGGCCCTAGTGCCAGCAGTGGGTGTGGAAGGCAGAATGCAGATGTCTGACTGTGGAATTTGTGCCTGCTCCATGTTTTGAGAGGCATGTATACAAATTTCATTATTTCTGACAGGGTCTGGAAATTGCCTGTTCTTTATCATCACACACCTAGATTTGGATTTGGCCCATTATTCTGCATTGGACCTACCTTTTTTGATAGAAAAAAAAAAAAAAAAAACAACCAAAACCAACCTGTTATATTATATATGTGCCTGATGATGTTATTTGATGAAACAGAGGGAGTGGGAAGAAGTAAAAGGTATTTCAACTCAACATCTGTGTCCTGGGTGCATGAACAGAGTCTTCCTTCGGCAAAGCTGCTTCAGGCTTCCATTTTTTGGGTGCAGTGTCCTCACATGCTGAAGGCACCAACTAATGCCCCAAGTCCAGCTCCCTTTTCTTTCCTGCACACATTACAGGCAGAGACAGATGGAAACTTGAAATTGCTGGCCTCAGCTCCTGGATCATGTTGGCACCTTTGGCTTCTTACAAGGCAGCTGCATTCTGCAAAACAGCCCCGTGCACGTATCTTGATATGTAATCCTAGAAGAGGCTTCTAAATATAAGTGGGGGTTCTTTGCTGCTGTCTGAAGGGGGTCAGCCAGACACTCAACATGTGGTGTAAGTTTCCTCAGATTGCACAACAACAAAAAAAAAAAAAATCTCAGGGATGATATGGAATTAAATTCTTGGGGTGCCTCCCTGCAGGCACACCCAGGGGTTTACAGCTTTCACCTGAAGATCAACACAGGCTCTTCAATTTATGTGGTTGCAACCAGGATCTGTGAATGGTGAGGCTCCAGAAGTTGTAGCTTTTGTATCTCTGCCTTAGGATTTGTGCTCACGGTGTGTTCTGCCTCTCAGCCTGGAAGTGGGTTGTATCTGGTTGTTGCCTCAGTGTCCCTCACTCTCACATCTGTTCAGGTGCCTCTGAAACTGTGCAAACATCTCTGTCTAAGCTCATTTCCTCCCCTGGGCCCTTGGTCTGCCAGTTATTTATTACTGATTGCCTCAGAAGGGGGAAGATGGAGTCATCTCCCCCATTAGTTTTTACTTTGTGTGTTTATGTGCACTCACAAGAACTGAAGGGTTAAATTCTCAGAGGCAAGTAAGATCTAAATATAAGGAAAGGCACTGAATTGATGGGGGTGAAGCTGGTTAGAAACATCCTGGTTACCTGACAGCTGTTCAGGAACCTTTGCAGAAAGTTGTTGATTCCTAGAGAGAAAATTGAAGTCATATTACCAAACCTTGAACAGATTTGGAACCTACCCTGGCTTTGTAGGAGATACCTTCAGCCAAGGCTGGAGCCCCCAGGGCTCTGCAGGGCTCCTGCCTGACCCCCAGATTTCTGTGACTGAGCCCTCGGTCTGCACAGGCAGCACCTTCAGGCTCAAAAACTATCTAAATGTTGGTTTCCTCTTACAGTCCTCCCACCTCCAACCTCATTTGGAATTGGCAGCTCTCGGGAGGTGTGCAGTGTTGGAGCAGGGAAGGGATGCAGTGGTGTGTGAGGGATCTCTGTGCCCTCCCAACTTTCCGTTCCCCAAGCACAACGGCATGTTCTGCACGCACAGCAGGACACGTGTCCCCGAGATGGGACTGAGCCTGCCTGACTTCCTCTGCTGCACTCCCTGCCAGCCTGGCTAAGTGGGCTAAATCCAGAAGTGACCTAAAAGGAGGAGGGGGCCTGGAAACAGATCGCTCAGCCACTGTAAAGATGCCAGAATGGAAGGCAGAATGGAAGACCATAGTAAGAAATTTACCCAGAGGGTTTTCTGCAGTTAAATTTACCCTGACTTAAACTCTGGGATAAGTTCTATTCTGCTCCCACACAGCTCGCTCTCCACAGCACACAAGCTGCAAGAAGCACTTGCTCATGTGTCTTTTATAATGTGATTTATGGCATGTGTGAATCTGATCTACCAGCTCACATCTGAGGATGGTTCCTCTGGGTTTGTCATCTCTCGCTGTAGGGCTGAGTCAGCTTCCACTTCACTTGCAATGACTTCTCTTTGGCTAAATAAGCTTGCATCATGTCAAGGGAAAAGAACTTTGCCAGATACCAGTGGATTCTCCAGGACTTTGAACTGCACAGCCTGAGGCTGAAGACCACTGCATTTCTTTTTTGACACCTACTCTGAGGTAAGAGAAGGGGAAACTTCACTGGAAGTGAAGTATCCAGACCAAAGCAGGCTGTGTGGTCATGGTGAGCCATGGCAGTGGGGGCTTAATTGCCTTTTCATTTTAATCAAATAAGAGACATAATCCAAATAGTGAGAGATTCTGGCCTAGAGGAGTTTTTGGTGAGTGTCATCCCTGACTCCTGTGCCTGAAAATCTTGTATCTAATCCATCACCCCATTTAATCCAAGACACGCATTCCCCTAATACAGGTCTCCCCTGACCTCAGACCTATCCTGTTTGGTCCTCAGTCTCTTTTAAAATGAGTCAGCTGATAGAGAGGGCTGGTAAGTGATATCTCCAAGGGGGTAGAGTGACTCAGTATCAAACATGTCACTTCACTTGACCCCTCAGCCTGTACAGCACCAAAAGTGCTCTGTAATGATTCTCAGAACTTTGACCAGCTCTGCTGAGTCTCATGGTTTTAAGAGCCAAGAACCAAACTGCCTTAAAATTAACTTCTGACTAAGAAGATTTAATAGTCAAGCCAGGTGTAGCTCATGTTTACTAAAGAAAGTAGGTGTGAGGGAGGAAAAAAAAGGCTACGGACAAGGCAAATGACAGATACCACATGGTTCTTCATATCCTGCAGGTCTTTTACAAGCCTCTGCTTTTAAAACCTCACATTGTCCTAAAAGGTGCTGTGGCACAGTCATGACACCAGAGAAAGCATTTTCATCAATTACTTTAATCTTGTCTTATGGCCTGTGAACAGTCTGAAAGTGGAATGTGTCTTTTTTTTTTAAAGGGAATTTCTTATTCAGAATTAGTCACTTGTGTTTTCCCCAGATCCTTTTACCCCAATAGAGGCAGAGGTAGAAAAGGTATTTTGTAGTCTTCCTTTGGAATGTGGAGGCTGGTTCAGATGGGGTGGAAGAGGAGGAGTTTTTGTACCCTTCAGGCTGCAGAGCATAAAAGGAGGTAAAAAGTCACAGATGCTGTTAAAGGGAGGAGCAAAACTGCAGGGTTCCAGAGAATCAGTGGGAGGCTGAGCTCTGCCAGGCCCCTGTGGCTTGTCTTTAGCTAATCCCTCGCTTCCCACATCTCCTGCATTAACAGCTGTGAGGGAATGGGGCTCCCACTCAGGCTGAAGGGAGAAAACAACACTCCAGTGCACACAAGGACCATGCACACAGAGGTGGGAGAGGAGGTGGGGGATGATTTAGTTGTTCATGGTGTCATGCAGCCCTCAGTATTCCCAGGGACCAGCACCTGACAAAGAGAGTTACAGGCTGATTGCTCAGGACTGTGCTACGCTCCCCTGTCACAGCAAGGCAGACAAGAACCAGTCCTGCAAAGGGAAAACAGGGAGGAGAAGGCAGCAGCAGTGAGGCTGATGCCTTGTCCATGACCTCTGTCCTGTCCACAGGCCAGCAGCTCCCAAAGGTTTTGGCATGGAGCACACCATGGATGGTTCATCACCATGGAAGGAGGAACCATCACATTTTAACACCAAGCTTTAACATGAATGCTTGTGCCTACCACAGACTGGGTACCAGAGCCTCGTGATCACTTATCAGCCCTTGCCCTACAGTTTGTTACCACTCTGTGGTTCTCAGAAGAACAAAAAACATTGCAAAGGACAGGCCCCAAATGAAGGTACCATGGTCTGTAGTGAGTCTATGTGGCTGTTGTGCAGATCATCAAAATGGTGCTGGATGGGCAAGTGACAGGCAAGACACAGTACCCTGTGCTGCAACAGTGCTGGCCAAGAAAACTGGGGAGAACAAAACAACCCGGCTTGGAGACAAGGAATTCAGGAGCACTGAGCTGTGTGAAATGGCAAAACAACAGCAGCTGCATTTTATAGCAGGGGCTGTTGTGCAGGGCTGGGGAAGAGCTGCCTGCACACACTGCCCTGGCAGCCCCTGCCAGCCTGACTCGGGCAGGGTGTTTGACCCCCGAAGGCAAAAAGGGAGCAGCTGTTCCCCAAAACACAGCGGGAGCTGCACTGACACAGCCATCCCGGAATTCTTCCCACAATGTTAGTGTGTGGATACTTCCATTTGATAAGAATCCTTCTGTTTTTACGCAGGTTACTTCTGTTTGTAATGGGAAAAAAAACAATTTACCTGTAAAGAGAACGGTGACACACCTGCAGGGCTCAGCTCTGTGGCTGGAAGGAAAGTGGGAGAAAAGAACAGCAACAGCTGGGGAAGAGCCAAGGGTAAAACCAGATAGTGTAAGTGGGAATGCTCTGAGAAATGTAACAGTATAATTTAATTTGGGAAACATTTATCAGTTGAGGATTTGGCCTCCCATCCGTGCTCCCTCAGACGCCAGAGCTGATGGCTCCAGCGCGCTCTGACGGCGGCGCTCCGGCCTGGCCGCCGCTCCGCGCGGAGACGCCATGGCCCCGCGGCTCCAACACCGG
>WEIU01010616.1:161992-257756 GCA_013389925.1 Aegithalos caudatus | reverse complement strand
CGCGGGGTGCGCTCCGCGGGCTCATTCCGGCGGGACTTCCGTGCGCATCCACGCGGGGCCGTGGGGCGGCAGCGGGGCTGGGGCTCCGCAGGCGCTGCCTCTCCCAGAGGAAAGCGGGGACAGAAGGAGCGGCCGTGGAGCGGCAGCGGGGCTGAGCTCTCTCCAGGGCCTGGGCACAGCCCCGAGGCTGCCCGAGCTCCAGGAGCGTTCAGGCACCGCTCTGGGCGGGAGCTTTGGGTGTCTGTGCAGCGGCTGGACTGGGTGGTCCCTGTGGGTTTCTCCAGCTCAGGACGTTCTGTGATTCTATGTTTAGAACCCCCTTCAGCACCTCTCAGCATCCTCAGCAGGGTGAGATAACGTTTTTCTAGTGAAGTCGCATTTCACGTAGGCTGCTTTCGGAGCGTTCTGACAGAAAGTTGCCCTGGCGTAGCAGCTGGCGAGGTCAGCGCTGTGTGCATGGCGAGGCAGAAGGCAAAGGACCAGCCCTGAGCCTGGGGAGGCACAACAGCTTTGTGCTCTGTGGCAGGGACCTGCTGGGTCAGCTGAGTCTGGCAGAGGTGCTCATGTGTAGAACTGTTGCACATTATCAGGAGTAGCTACAAACTCATTTAGTGCCTTTGTTCAGAGTACGGTATCACTTTACAATGAGTTAATCAAGCTTCTGAGGCTCTTCAACTCAAAAACACAGCCCGAGGCTACTGATGAGTTTTCTTTCCTGCCTGCTGGTGTCCCAGCTGTGGGAGTACACGTGCTGATCTGGCTTTCCCTGCTCTTTTAGGCCCATAAAAATGGGGAACACGAGCAGCGAGCGAGCGGGGCTGGAGCGCCATGGGCACAAAACCTCCCGAGGGGACAGCTCAGGAGGAGCCATCGGCACCAAGGAGGGGGGCAGACCAAAAATCCTAATGGACAGTCCTGAAGATGCAGACCTGTTCCATTCAGAGGAAATAAAGGTACTGCTGGTTTGCTCTCCCAGCATTGCTTGCCTGGAGTGCTCTGGGGCTGTTTTGCAGCCTGCAGGGATTTTGTCACTGAGTTCACACAAAGATGACCATCCCCTTTCCTTTCCATGCCAAGGAGAGTGAATTACTGTTTAAGCAGGTATAACTGGGGCTGGAGGGGAAGTGCCTTCTACTCTTCTTGCAAATTTGGAAGGCTTTAGCACCTTTGCAGAATTTGGGCAAATGAATTTGTGAACGGTATCTGGAACTGCAGCTCATATTCTGCATCTGACAAAAACTGCCTGTAGTAGACTTAGAGAATCGTGCCTGAGTGCAAAAAAAGCATTCAGTGCAACACAGGTTGTCTGAGTCTGCTGGGAAAGAACCATTTTGACTGAGACATTGTGCTTGTAGGCTCCATTGGAGAAAGAAGAATTTCTAGCTTGGCAGCAAGACCTGGAAGTGAATGACAAAACCCCCACTCAAGCTCGGCCAACAGTGTTCCGCTGGACTGGAGGAGGGAAAGAAGTTTATTTATCAGGGTCCTTCAACAACTGGAGTAAAATTCCTCTGACAAGGAGGTAATGAAGTGCTGCTGCAGTTCCCCATGGACTGGGAGTGCTCAGTGCCATGAGGAAGGTGGTCAGCCGAGAGATGGGATTGTGCTGGATTTACCACTGTCCTGCTTCTCTCCTCAAGCCCCTCTGACCTCTCCATTCTTGGATGGCACAGGGTGGAAGCTGAGCTGTGTGTGAGCTCTGGGCACAGCACACACAGGGCCCCAGGCAGTCCCTGCTGTGCACTCTGTGCCTGGAGCAGGGCTGGGCTGCTTCTAGCACAGTGTCTCTGGTGACACATCCTTGCTGTGTCAGTGGCTTTTGCCCAGCTCAGAGGGTCCAGGGACTGTGGCCTCTTGGAGCAGCATCAACTCTTTCTCAGCTCTTTTGAGATGCTGGTAAAGCCTTCTGCAGAATCAGGGAGTTCACAGCCCAAGGAGTATGGAAATTGCCAAGCAGCAACTGTTCAGACCCAAAGTAACCCAGAAGTATTGAGTTGCTGCTTTTATCTGCTCATTGTTCATTTATTTCATGGGCATTTGGGAAATGCAATTTATGATGGCAAATACTGAAAGGCAAGGAAATATGAGAAAGCTGATCTTGTTCCATCAGCAAACAAATGAGCTCTCGTGTGCTAACAAGTAAAATGAAGATGTGAGAGTGACTTTACAAAAGCTCAGTGCCAGTTATGGGATGTCAGGAGTGTGGGGGGACTCACTGTCACAGAGGAAATTATCATGAGCATTAATCATAATTTGATTCTTTACCTTTGGATTGCATTAGAGATTCTCTGCCTTTTTAAGGTTTGCATGTTAAGGAGGCTCTGTGTCACAGTGTGTGTCACAGTTTAGAGACCAAGGCAGTTTTCAGAGTTTTGCAGGGCTGATTATTTGTCTTAAATTCCAGTCACAATAACTTTGTGGCAATCCTGGACCTGCCAGAAGGAGAGCACCAGTACAAGTTCCTCGTGGATGGGCAGTGGACACATGATCCTGCAGAGGTAATGTTTGCTTTGAGTCATTGCTTATTGATTGAGCCTTCTGGAGAGGAGAAAGAGGCTGTTCAGGCTGGTGAGAGAGAGGTTCCTGATGTCTGCTGGCCTGGGTGGCAGCATCAGACTGAGCTCAGAGGGCAGGAGATGCAATGAGGGCCAGGATCTCTTGGCCATTGGTTTATAAGTGATGCCAGGCTTTTCTTGTCCAGTGCCAAACTGCCTTTTAGAGCATTGTAGCAGTGCTGGCAGCCCAGAGCTCGCTGTGCCTTCCTGGCTCTCTGTGCCAGCATTGCTGCTCTAGATCTTTTCATAGTCCAGTAACTGTGCCAAAATCTACCAGGCCTGTTTTTCCTCCTCTGCTGTAAAATGAGCTTTAACCCCAGCCTGCCCAGCAGTTCCCCATGTGCTTAAGAACTCATTGTGCAGAGCTGCTGTCACAGGTAACTCCAGACCTGAGCCCTGCCTTGTCTGGCAGATTTGGCTTGGCAGGTTCAGCTGACATTTTCCCCTCCCAGCCCTCAAAATCCTGCACTTCCTCTTAACCTCACACTCACTGAGCTCTTCTCGTATCTGGGTCATATTTCAAAAGTAATGTACCTCATTCTTGGTGATGCTGATTGTCTACTGAGAATCTATTAGTCCCACAGGCTTTTTAAATTCTGATTTTTCTGTCTTGTCTCTTGCCAGCCAGTAGTAACCAGCCAGCTGGGTACTGTCAACAACATCATCCAGGTGAAGAAAACTGACTTTGAAGTGTTCGATGCTTTGATGGTGGACTCCCAAAAATGTTCAGACATGTCTGGTATGAGCTTGCTGGTAGCTTTATGTCACACATTTTAGAGCTGTTAAAATTTCATTTTGCCTTTTTATCTGAGTTAAAGCTCCAGCAGAGATTAATATCCACTTGTGTCAGGGCCTGTGGATGTGTGCAGGAACCACAAATGCCCAAAGGAAGAAAGTGGAATGCACAGAGGAGGAAGCCTATGACAGAGCAACACAGCTCTGATGAGGAGGAAGCCTGGGTGCTCATGAACTGTTTGTTTGCCCCTGCTGTGTGCAGTGGCTCAGTTTAGGGCAGTCATTGGTGATCATTCCCTGCTTTACCACATCAGGCCAATGCTGACAGCCTACCCTGCTCCTAATTCAGTCTTCCTCTGCTAAGGAGGTGGCTGAGGGGTCAGAAATTGCACTTCTGGTGCATCCCAGTGCTTGGGAGTATCCTTACAGTGGATATACATTACCTATTTAAGAATATACAGAAATGCAATTTTTAAGTTTCATGTTCTAGTGTACCAGGAGAGAGGTGGGATTTAGCTTGAGTTGGTTACTGAGCTCTGTGGGGATGCAGGGCATGGCTGAAGCAGTACTTACCCCTCCTTCAGGGGACCTTTGAACCTCAGGCAGGAGGTGTGTTTGGGTGTGCTTTGCTCTGTGCAGCTTGGCCCTGGACAAAGCCTTTTTGGAGAAGTGTGACTTGTGGGGCAGGCCAGGAGGAGATTTTAGCAGATGCCTTCCCCCACAGGCTGCAGCAGTGTTTCCTTTCTCTGATTAGACTTTGAAGGGCAATTTCCACAGCCCAGTCTGCAGGGGGGAGCAGTTGCCTTTCACAGGTGCATCCCATGTTTGTGTACATCCCTGGGGGGAACCTTGTAGGGCAGCCTGCACTGTGGAGTGTCTGCAGGAGAAGAGCTGGGCAGAGGTGACAGAAAAGTTCTGAAGTGCAGTTGTGCCCTCAGAACTCTGCCCAGAACCTCACAGCTGGTTCCAAGTCAGACTTTGGGTACCTGAAATCCCCTCTTGGGAAGTGAGTGTGCCTCTGGCACTGCACCAGCTGCTGCAGTTGTACTTAAGTGCCATTGATCCCTTTAGGCTGCATCTACCTCTAAAGAGCAGATGTTCTTACAAAGTCTTTAGGATTAAATATTCACCATCTCTCTGGCAGAGCTGTCCAGTTCACCCCCAGGACCGTACCACCAGGAGCCCTATGTCTGTAAGGCAGAGGAACGCTTCAAATCTCCACCCATTCTCCCCCCACACCTGTTGCAGGTCATCCTGAACAAGGACACAGGCATTTCTGTGAGTACATCACTTTGGTGTGCTGAATAATTCCCTTGAGGGTGGGAACAGATGGGGAAAAATCTGGATACAGGCAGGGGACAGCTTAGGAAAAACCTTAGGATAAGTTATTGTGTTGGTAAGTTCCTTATTATGTATGTTCAGATGGATTCATCTGAAGTAAATCTATTTTTCTAGGTGACTGTCTTTAAAATGGAAAACTAGATTGCTGTTTTCCTCCCAATGCCTTAATCTTGTCACCTGTTAAGGCTTCAGAAGCACATAAGAGATAATCACAGTCTGATTCATGGTCCTGGTGAGGACGCAGAGGGTTTTACCCAGAGGGACCCGGGGATGTTCTGAAGTGGTGGCTGTGTTTGTGATGGACTCAGTGTGAGCAGCAGTGCTGTACTGGGGGGATGGCTGCTCACAGATGCTGTTTGTCACCCCTCAGCTGTGAGGAGTGAACTGTGACTTCTGTCACTGTCACACTGTCCCTTTTCTCTGCAGTGTGACCCCGCTCTGCTCCCTGAGCCCAACCACGTCATGCTGAACCACCTGTATGCACTTTCCATCAAGGTGAGAGGCCAGGGCCTGTCCTGCACAGGGCCAGCCTGGGTGTCTGACCATGGCACATGCTCACTTGTTTTCCCTCCCCTGCAGGATGGAGTGATGGTGCTCAGTGCTACACACCGTTACAAGAAGAAATATGTCACCACTTTGCTGTACAAGCCAATATGAGCATCAGTCATTTGTGACCAATTGTTCTGGGCCAGTGCAGTCTCAGAAAAAAATGCTTCACTTAACCAAATGTACTTCTGCTCTGTGCTGTAGCAAACAAACTCTGATTTCATATTTTTTCCTGAGACTTCCAGGTTCTCCTGTATTTGCCTTATTTTGTTAGCCCCACCTTGGAAGTTCTTGGAAATGGCAGCTTCACAGCAACTAGACAGGTGGCAAAGGTGTCAGTGCCCCTTGTCAGCTCAGTTAAAAAACCACCAATTTAATTAGGCTGAATAATGTGAGGGCAGCAACAGATCAAAGAGCTTTAGCAGCGAGGCAGACTGGGAGTCTGCCAGTCCAAAGCCTAAAAAGTTCAGGATTCTTGGGGAATCTGATTTGAGCACAACACTCAGCAAAAGCAAGCTCATTACTGCTTCCGTTGCTCATCAAACATTATTTCAGTAGCAAGTTCCAAACTTGCCTGGCTGAAGTAACTGTGAATATTGATGATCATTTTGTAGCAGCCTTTTCTGGGCAGAATCAGCAACATAATCACTACAAGCTCGTTATTGTTTTACGGTAGAGTGGGGTGCACTGTTTCTACTGTGAATAGCTCTGTAGTTTTTTCTCTTCATGAGAACTGAAACACATCTTTTCCCCTGTGGAATTTCTGGTAAAGACAATTGTTTTTAATGGCTGGATTTTTCTGTAAATCGTAAACGTGTCTTGCAGTAATCTGCTTTTGGAAACTGGTTTCTCTTGCTGTCACTGATGAGGACTTCCTTAAGCTGGCAGAGGTGGCTGGAAAGGAATAGATGGATTCAGTTTAGGGATGAGTTCCTCAGGAACAACCTGAAGGTGACTCTAAGTCTCCTGTGTCCAGTGGCCAAACTTACCCTCAGTGTCAGCAGTTGCAGAGTGCTGGATGCAGCAGCACTGCAGCCCTCCGTGCCCAGGGCTGGAGCCGGGCAACTTTTTATTCTGTTTCTGTTTTTTGTGATGATAGTAATGCCAGGCTGCCTGTCCTTGGTGCTGACAGCCTGTTTTATCCCAAAACAAATGCAACATTAATGCAAACCTGCCGCCAGTGTGCCCCGGGCCTGCCTGGGAGGAGCCAGCGCAGGAGGGGCCCTTCCCTGGCTTGTTTTGGTGCCTGGAGCGCCGTGACCGTGCCAATGATAGCCCATTGCCCATCCCACTGTGAGGGAAAACACTTTGCACAAGTCTGAGAGGAGTCTGAGCGGGGACAGAGCTGCAGCAGCCAGTCTGGAGAGGAGAGAGCCACAGTGGGGGGGTGCTTTGCCATCCTGGGGTCTGTTCACCAGCCTTGTTGCAATATCTTCACTAGCTGAGTAGATCTGGGTCTAGTGCAATGGTTTTCTCTGAAAACTTTCTTCATTCTGTGCTATGGATAGTATTTGGTATTCTGAACTACAGAATTGCTTGTTTTCAACCTCTTTAGAAACAAATAAAACATTTTCAAGAGAAGTGGGAGACTTGTGCAGTTATTACCCTTCCCATCTGTGGTAACCTCACCTTGAGGGAGTTATTTTGTCATTACATGTGATTTCCTGATTGCAGTTCTATGCCCTGGTGGGTTGTACAAGCTTTTCCTTCAGCGATGCAGATTGAAACACTTTCTCCTCTTCCACTCAGCGAAGAAGACCAAGGTGTTCATGTTTATCTGTGATGTAAAGTTTAGAGGAATAGGATAAGAGATCAATTATTTAAAAGCTCCAGCAACAGAGCTGCAAAGCTTGGGATGGGCCTTAAGCCTCTGTCAGCTTCTCTGTATTCCAGCAGCCTTCAGGCAGACCTTTTTCCCCAAGGCTTTGTCCTCACCAGGGTGACTCTGTGGGGTCAGTCCAGCTGTGTGAGGGGACAGTCTGTGCCTCTGCAGTGTCCAGTAGCTCCAGGGAATGCCAAGGCTGTGGGAGGTGTGGTCAGTGCTGGTACCTGCAGAGAACTCCACGTTCTTCATCAGAGCATCAGGTATGGTGGAACCACAGGACAGCAACAATTATTGTGTAGAAAGCTTGAGGCTTTTTGATTTTTGGTTTGTAGCCCCTGGCCCTGTCTCAGCTGGCAGAGGGCTCAGTACAGGGACTGCAGCTCCCACTGCACCACCAGCTTTGGGAGGGCAGGGGGGAGCCCAGGCTGCTGTGGGAGGGCCTGCAGGAGTGGCCCTGGCTCTGCTCCACCCTTCCCTGCCCAGGGGTGACCAAGCCCAGCTGCCCCCAGGCCCCTCCAGGCACGAGGAGCAGGTGATGGAGGTGACCTGATCCTGGCAGCTGTGGCCTCAAGTGCCAGTCCCAGGAGCCACCAATTTCTTCAGGTAAGCCACTGCCACCCTCATCCCCCCAGAGGCCTTTCCCTCCAGCAGAAGGGGGGAGGAGGAAGAGGTAAGCTGGTTGTTTTGGTTTTTGCTGGGGGGTGGGGTTTGGGGTGTTTTATTGGGGTTTTTTTGCTGGGTCCTTTTCTGCTTGACAGGTGAATGAATTAGATTAATCACCCTGTGTTCCCTTATTGCAAAGGGATGAATCAAATCCCTCCAAAGGCAAAAGCTGGATCAAGAGTTGGATTTATTAGCTCACTTACATTCCCCACCCACAGCTCACAGTCTGTGCTGTTATGTTTATTCTTGGCTGTTGCTAGGAGAGCACATTTTTTAAAGGTAGATGCAGACACTTTTGTTACAGTCACTTTTGGGGACCCTGGAGTAAACCAGTACAGGAATAACAGGAGCTCCCTGCCCTCCCCAACCCCCTGAATTTCAGCACAGCATGGGGGGGTCAAGCTGACATGGATTTGTGCAGGGTTCTTGGGAATCAAAAAGTTTAATAAATAATTATTTTTTTTACTCCAGCAGTTCCTGGATTAATTTAGTTTTGTTACAATTCGGATCATGCATCATAGGACTGCAACAATGAGCTTAAATAAGTATTGTTTGTGCACAGTAAAAGAAATAAAGGAACATTGAACAAGTCAGCATTTCATCATATACATCATAGTAGGCACAATAGATAAATCAAGCAGCTCGGGGTTGATGGAGAGCATTTTCATGGAGAATGTCATGTAGACCAGAACGTAAGAGGAGCCATTGGTAACCCACCCCCACAGCCTCCAACAAGCCCTTTCTCAGGGCTGAGGGGGTGGGTATGTGCACAGAACCAAAAACACTGAACAGTAGGAGGACAAATTAAGTTACTGTAGGCAGCAGTGTGAATATTAAAAACCTCTTCCTGTGAAAGAATACTTCAGACCCTGTAAAAACTAGTTCAGTTAAAAATAGATGTATTTACATTTAAGTCTGATCTAGCAAGTTTTCCCAGCAGGTGTAAGTTGAGCTGTACAGTAACTGCAGGTTGTACTCAATCTGACTGGATTTGTGAATGGTCTTTTTTTAAAGTTGCAGCTATTAGGCCTTAAAGCACCAGCATGTTACAGCAGTGGGATGAGGAACTGCCTCCCTCTGCTTTGCTCCCAGTACACTGCTGGGGTAAGTCCCAAACCTGTCATTAGATCACACTGTTGTTAATTAAGATACCTTTTTTCCAGCTCAAGATGTGTGGGGTCATTTTCCAGGGCAAGAGTGTTTTCCCAGATACTCCCAGGTGCTTCACCTCTGCCCATCTCAGGGTGAGGCAGGATTGAGCTGGAGGTGCTTGCAGCTGACTGCTGCTCTAGTGAAGTACCTGGATAAATCCACCTGGGCTGGTGCACGTGAACATGCTTGGGGTTTGTTCAGGGAATGACCAGTATTAAATGCTAAATATTGCCAGAGTTACTCTTGGGTCAGCTGTGACACCTGGGATTCCCCAGAGCCAGGTGTGGGGCAGGAGGGGCACTCCAGAGAGAAGGAAGCCGTCATTTCACCATGCCAGTCAAGATAGTTATTTGTTTTATTTGGTTATTGTTCAACAACAAAGTTCAATACTTTCCAGGTGGAGCTTTGAACTGTTCCTCTGGTTCCCTCCCTTGTCAATAATAAAAAGGTAATGAAGAAAAATCCTGTACTTTTAGAGACCTAAAACCTCATTTATGCTAACAAGCTTCAATTGCAATTTAATGTTACAATATTTCTTCATGGGAGCGAGGAGGACTGAGGCGAGGCCCCTCCAGTGCCTGAAGATGGCTGTCCACAACCACCAGTAAAACAAAAAGCTAGTGTTGAAAAACGCACAGTTTACAATAAAAAAGTAGAAACCAATTCAATTCCCTTTTGTTACGAATATAAAGTTTCTTGTAAATATGTACAGTCCTTTGAGCTATTTCTATAGCAGGAAGCATTTCACGAACAAGACACGAGATATACACTTTCAGGACTCAACAAGCCCATTTCTGAGGTCTTGAAGATCTTCCATGAGATGCAAAGATTTAAAGACTGATCTCAGTGACCTTTCAAAATATTCAGACCGGGAGACAAAAACTTTCAGCAAATTTCCTGCCAAATCATCCGACTGAAAATAACCCAACAGACAAGAGAACAGAATACAATATTCATGAAACTCGCCAAAGGACACTGACAAGGCATTGGAATTTTGATGGGTTTCTAGAACAGGTTAGCACAGGCTTGCAAGGGACTAGGAGAAGTTTATGTGTGGCTCCAAGGGAAGATTGGATGCAGTTTTGCTCTTTCCAGTTGTAAAGAACATGGTTGTTCACTTAGAATGTTGCTATTGCAGAGTGAATGGTCAAAACCTGCTTTGAAAATCATTTGCTCTCTGCTTCGTGTTCACAGCAAAAGAGAATAGGAAGCAATAAAAGGCTCGAGGTCGGACACGGGGAAGCGAAGGCGTGTCAGCAACTGCCAAAGCGGCTCCCTGTGGGTGTCCTGTGCCAAGACACCGCATCTGATTGCACCACAAGCTACAGGGGAGGAGCCAGCCCGGGCTGCTCCCCCTGCGGAGCTGAGGCCCGCAGGACTCACTGCTGAAGAGACCATGTCCAGTGCTGAGAGGAGAACACAAGTGTGACTGTAATTCTTGTCATAGAATAAGGCTTGTTAACTCTTCGGTGCCAAATTTCCAGAGTAATTAACGGCTATTTTGCAGCGTGATCTAAAGGTTTCAGTTAATTTACAAGTGAGGTACAATACACTACTCAGCAAAGCAACCTAAAAGGAGAGAGCCAGTGATGGTGCAGCAGCATGCAGTGAACTGTCATGCAGAAGACCTGGATAAAGTCTTACAACCCAGTAGCTTATAGGTAATGCACTTTGTCTCAGGGCTGGGCAGAGGGGTTGGTTAAAGCAGGGTTCTTCCCTCCCCATCAGAGCTGCTCTAAAGCGATTTTAGTGAGAACAAAATAACTTTCAGAAGTGGCAGGTGAACAGGCTAATCAGAAGAAATTTTTCATTTGTTCTGTGGAGAACATCCAACCACAGCTCCTACTGAAAGACTCACTCACCTTGGCCCTTCTGTTTCCAGGCCATCAGGGGCTCCCAGCACGTCTCAGAACTATGACCAACTCTCTGTTAAGGGGTGCTAACCACAGTGATGACCTGGGGTAG
Source organism: Aegithalos caudatus (assembly GCA_013389925.1). Lineage (NCBI taxonomy): Eukaryota > Metazoa > Chordata > Aves > Passeriformes > Aegithalidae > Aegithalos > Aegithalos caudatus. The sequence goes on along the minus strand of WEIU01010616.1, from coordinate 246,974 downwards.
GACACAAGTCTCATTTCCTGGATGAACTGCTAGGGACTAAAGTGGATACAAAAAGTTCATGAACTGCTTGAAAGAGTAACAGTAGTACAAAGTGCAAAAACAGGAGTGCAGGAAAGTGCAGAGAAATTAACTGAGCTGCGAACGGTCTTGGAAAGCGTCACGGCTCCCGCTGCGGAGCGAGCTCTGGCCCAGGAATGCTGTTTGGGAACTGGGCTGCAGACAGATGGAGTGCATATACTCAGTATATTTCCTTTTTTTCCTGCAGGTCAAGATGAGTGACTTTGTGTAGCTGAGACTTACACTGAAGACTGGTCCCAGACCTGGTAGGGAAATAAAAGGACAAGTTACAAGTCACAGGTATTTCTCTTCCAGGCACGAGGTGCTGGGAGCAGTACATCACCTGCTGCTCCCACAGAGCCAGGGCTGTCATCCACAAACACTGACAAAGGCAGGCACTGTCAGCATCACTCTGAGCACAGCAGGCTCCCACATTCCCTGATCCAGACATTGTTCCCCTTCAAATCCTCTGTCACTTTCTAGTAAATGCACCTTTGCTTTCAGCCCATTCTAGTGTCAAGCAGCTTTTGCAGTGCCAGAACCAGTCCAGGGCAGGGGGTCACAGGGCCAGTGCATGACACCACGTGGGCTCTGTTCCAACAGAATTTGAGGAGCAGGGGAGTGAGATTTGATGTACCCTTGTGCTTTGCAGCGCCACCAGCCCTTGTGCAGTACCTACAAGCCTTTTCCTGAGAACAGACACGTTCTGCGGGCTCCTGACTTACCTTATTGACTTGAGCCAGAGGAGTTCTGGCCCCACTCACAGGCACCCTCCCTCGGCTGCTGTCCTCGAAGAGCCGGCCCGGGGAGCGCTCCCTGCGGGTGCTCAGCAGCCGGCCCGGGGATTTCTCCCTCTCCAGAGGCCTCCCTGGGGATTTGTCCCTGCGCAGCTCCGTGCGGCCCTCGCGGTACCGGTGGGGCGTGCTGGGCTCCCGGGGGTGGCTGGGCCCTTCCGGGGGCCCTGGGCTGGAGGCCACGCGCTTGGTGATGTGCTCGTTGTACGTGGGGGGGCCTCTCTTGTTCGGGCTGCTGTCATTCAAAAATAATTGATGCGAACTGCTGAGTGATGGGAACCTCCCGTTACGTTGTCTTTTAGCAAAATAATGTAAGTTTTCCCTCAGCACCCTTAGGGTGAGAAGCATCAGCCCCTCCCTGAGCCAAGGTGGAAAAGGCAGAGATATTTTGGCAGCTGGAGAATCCATCATGTGTGTCACGCTGGCAAAGTGCCTTAATGAACTGCCAGTGTAAGTCGTGTATGGAACAGGCCAGAGAGCAACACCTTTTCATACACTCCAGCCATATGCTTTTCCATATAAAAATACACTAAAATTTGATATATGTGTTTTCACACAATCTTCTGTAGCTCAGGGATGTTCAGGCCAGTGTGGGATGAACTACAAGCCTCAATTTCTCAGTTTCCTGCGTAGACTGTAGCACCATCAGCCCCAGTATTTAATTACCTGTGTATCACATCACAACTTCCCAGCACTATCTCCCTAAGGCAGACTCACTATTTGATAGAAATGGGCTCTTGCTTTACAGCTTGTTATAGCCAAGCCCTGTTTAGTGTCACATCAACAGTATCTGAGCTCAAAAAGCTTTGAAGCCAGAGCTCTATCACAACATCAAAGCAAACCAGCACAAGGTCACAAAGCATTTGTGGAGATTACCCACATCTTCCTAGAGCTGATGTTTGTTTCCTTGTGGATCTTAAGCCATTAGTGACTCTATTCCAGATTACAGTAACTGCCTATCACCAGTCTCTAAGAACAGAACAAGAGCATCCCAGCACAGCAGGGGAAAAGGCATCAGGAGGTTTGCTCCCTGTGAGGCATGCAGGGACTGTGCCACCCCGACAGTGTCACTGACCAGGCCACCCCGACACGGTCACCGCACCTGCGTGTGGCAGAGGAGCCTCTGTGGTGCTGTGGCTGCTGCTGCTCATTGTTGGTCTCCTTCACCAGGTTGCCCTTACAGCAGATCACCCTTAGCTTGTCTTGGTAGGAGGAGGCCAAGTAGATCGCTCCCGAGGAGATTGCAGGCCCGAGGTACCGCGGGTTTGGGATCTCCAAGTGGGCTCGTGCCGGAGTTCTGGGGAAAATTGCAGGAAGAAGTCTTTACAGTGGCAGCACAGTACCTTTCCCTGGCAAGTCCATAGATTCCTGCAAAACAGGCTGTTCAAAGGAATGAAAAGTGAACAACTTACCCTAGAGAAGCTCGTGCCTGAATCTCGATCACTTCAAGGGAATTGAAGTGGGTCACGAACAGATAGGGCTCCCTGTAGGCTGGAGGAGCAGTGCAAAGACAGGAAAAAACACAAAATACATCCTCTGTTAAAAACTTCTAAAACACAACAGCAAGCACAAGAGAGGCTGACAGCCCTGTGGGAAAACTAAGGAATATGTTTTATGTAATGACACAGACACCATCAGTAAAGGGGGAGATGCAAACTTGAAGAATTGTTGCTTTGAAACTGTGTCTCAAGGACTTTACTAACCAAAGTATCATGAAAAAGGCATTAAAGCCAGACTATTAACTGAACAAAATCCCATCAGGCAGTGCAAAAGGCCTGAGGGAGCCATGCTGCCCTCATATATTTCAGAAACATGGAGCATTGTTAAAAATTCCACTAGCCAGTTCGATCATGTCAGACCAGGAACATTAAGGAAATGGAACTTTGGTTTCGTTTTCCTTAAATTGCTTATATTTCAGAGGGTTTGCCATCTGGATTTATAATAAACCTAAATCATGGGAAAAAGCTCCATAGTTTCTGGAAGAATTGGGAAGGGAAAAGGGGACAGAAGGGCTGAGTGTGGAGTATCCATTCCACAAGGATGCTTCCCGGTTTCAACGATTTCCACAATCCAAGGGATTGTCCCTCAACACCTACCAAAAGCTAAGGGCAAGCGGTTCCATTTCAGGTCGTCTGTCCTACTGCGTCTTCCATAGGAATCCACAAAGACACCAAACTCTGCCAAGAAAAGTCACATCAGGTCACGAGCATCTCCCTGAATTTTATTCATTTATTTCTCAAGGGACAAAGGCACTTCTGCCCAGGCTTTTTATCAGGGACGTCTTGCAAATCTGAGATTGCCACAAATTACTCTAAATGCCATGGAATTGGTTAGATGTAGGAATACTGGCAGGCCAAAAGGTGCTGAGATTCCACATCTCTTTATTCCAGCTAAACTAGGGTCATTATTTAGTCTACAGTTGGGAAGGTGATGAGATTCCTACCATTACTCAACCAAAATTACTGCTAGAGGGCTTTAGAAAGTTTATGCATTCCCATGACAATATACAAGAGGGGAAAAAAAAGCAGCTATACAAAAAAAACACACCCTCTTATTTAATCACCAGAAGGTTAAAAACTCTCATCTGTCTGCATTGAAACCAGACAAACATCTTATCAGGGTAATCAAACACCTGTTTGTACTTAACATACTGCCTGCAGTCCTTCCCTCAGGCACAGAAATCTGCAACAACTGATCCACCAGGCATGGAGAACTTTTAAGCCAAAGCAGGTTGTCCAAAATTCAACAGCATTTGGGTACCTTCTGCAGCTCAGAGAACAGGAGTAGTGCAACACCTGTCCACCACTTACCATGGAAACACAGCAGATACTCCTCCCTCTGCCCTGCTGGGTTCACTTGGATGATACTGACTGGGAAACTGTTGGTGGAAGCAGCAAACACAGCAGAGGCCAAAGTGTGGTCATTTTTATCCAAAAACTCTGCAAAGACAGTGGAGGAAAACACTGATTTGCACCAACTTTTTTTCCTAAATCGCTTTCAAAAAGCCCTACAAAAGAACCTGTGGAGCCAACTTGGAGCATTTCTCAGGAATTATCTCCTACCCTCCAATGTGTACTGCTTCATCTCAATTTCATAGAACTTGTTGGTTCCAATGATGATGCTGTAAGTGGTCAAATGGATGCAGCTGCAAGGCTCAGAGGTTTCAATCTCCTGGAAAAAAGAACAGCATAGACAGATATTAGTCCCCTGTGCCAGCTTATGGATAATGCTGAGTCTGGAAAGTTGTATATTGCTGCATTTATCTTTACAAAAGGGAGAGGTGGCAACCTCAAAGACTCTTAACAGTCTCTCAAAAGCATGTGGACAAAAACTCTTGTTGGAAGAAAGTTGTTTTGTTGGAAGTGCTGCTTGAATGTAGATTTACATATCAACTCGCCTCGAGGGAGATCCTCTTCCTTTTGCCAGAATATACTGTTCTGGAAGAGGTTCTGCTGCTCTGCAGCTCAGTTTTCTGGAGCAGGGAGTGAGCTCCCTATTTACAGTAGGTCACAGCCAATCTTCCTTCCTTCCTTGTACATGACAGAGAGATGCTGTCCACCAAAACCTGCCTTGTGACTGAAGAGCTGGGATAGCTCTGCAGGTTAACCTGACAACAGACAGATTCCCAGATCTTCTGAGGACAAGATTCCTTGCATAAATCCTACTTTATCTGGAAATTTAGTTGGCAGAAAAGAAAAGCATATTCTGGGCTTGCTGCCATCTTGTTAGGATCTAAATTCAGTTGTCTGGATTAGTGGAGATAAGGAAAACCTGCCCTCTCAAACTGCCTTTGCATGTTGTGCATGTAAGCCCTTGTCAGAGGCTGTAGACCCTCAGTGTTCCCTGCTGTGAGCAGGAGTTGATACCAGCTGCAAGGCTTGTGGACATTCCAGGTGTGCTGGCATCCCCATAGTTTGTGCCCAGATCCCCATCATTCATGCCTTTCCTCCTGAGGAGGCCAGATCTGCATGACTGTGCCCACTGCTTCCCACCAGCAGTGCCCATGGAGCACTCAGGGGTAACAGCCACTGGAAAATCAACTGGTGCCTGCAAAGTGACCTGCAGAACCTCCCAGCAAGGTGTAGTTTGGCTGGAACATCCTTTAATTTGTGAAGGGGAGAGGACATGAGTTTCTGGGTGCCAGCCTGTTTTAAGGCAAGTGGTATTTAAACTTTTTGTCCTGAGGAGAGATCTCTGAAAGTATGATTACAGCTCAGTCCAATATCTCAAAAAATCACAGTTCTGTTCTGCATTTCCCCAAAAATGCCAACTCTTATTAAGGAAATTGCTGCCTACTCCACTTTGAGTCAGTGCACAGTGCAATTTGTTATCATTTCAGCTGGCAAACAAATTTTTTCATGCACACAGAAAGGTTTTAGATGTTTGCTCCAAAGCAAAGGCTTAGAGCACTATGTGAATTAACAGCAACTACAGCAGGGAGTTGCTAAACTCACCTTTCTGATACAGAACTTGCTCAAGCTCTCATTGTATCGCAGAACCACCACTTTATTGGGCATGGCTGCACAGATACAAAGACTGTTCTCAACCTGCAGGGAAGATAACAAGCATAGTTCAGGATGGCAATAAAATAAATTCTATTGCTGAGCGTGTGAAACAGACCCGAGAACCTCTTGCCACAAAAAGAACCTTGCAGAGATAAGCAAGTACATTTTATTAATAGGGTAATTATTGTGAATTCATGAAATAATGAAAAGCCTCTTCACATTCTCAAAAAAGAACGTGAATTTAAATGGCTTCGATGATTTCTTTTATGCTTGAAAGACGTTAATATAAAATGAGAAGGTTTTCCACAGAAAAGGGATTGACAAATTGAAATAGGTTAGGTCTACATTTTAACCCCTGAAACTTATCTTAAGCATCACTTTGAAATGAGTGGTGTTCAGTTTGTTACCAAAGTAGTCCACGGAAGTAATTGTTAATGAGAAATTCTGCTGTGGTTAAGTGCTCCATACTAAAACCAGTAATCTGTATAAATGTCTAGAATTAAAGTAACACAAACACCTAAGGAAATTTGCTAGCCTGGAAGCATGACATTCAAGAACAAAGACTGGACAGAATTCACTAATTAAAAACCTCAAAATTGCAGTCAGTAGTGAGGAGGCAGTAGTACCACGCTATGCTGGATTTCTTACTATCTAGCAGTTTAAGCTGTACCATCATGGCATCCTGACTGAATTGATTCACATTAGCAGTAAATCCCCCATTCTGTCTCCAGCTCAGCCTCTCTTCAGCCCATACATTCTTTTTATCTGAAGAAAAATATTCAGAGCAAGAATATAGACCTTGAATGTGTTGTCAGTGGAATAAAGATGCTGATTTTGTTAATATTACACTCAGAGCAGTCTAAGGGGTGGTCTGGGGACATGAGGGAGCTGTAACTTACTTTGCCAGCAGCAAAAAGGTGACATCCTTTGACAGCCTCAAAGACATTTGGTGAAACATCAGGCTGGGCTGGGAGGTGAGACTGGGCTAGAGACTGCTTCACTTTCTTTACATCAACAAGACACAGAGCCCTTTCTTCTCNAAAAAAAAAAAAAGGTTGCATTTCATCAAGGGAGAACTCCCTATTCTCTACAAGTCTTACCTAAGCAGCAGCTCATTGTTACAGGCTGTTACTGTGGAAACAGTGACAAGAAACCATGTAGAATTCATTCCATATCATTCCTATTCAAACTGAAACAGAAAACTTACAAAATCCCAACCCTACAACAGGCAGTAAATCCACCAGGAGAACAACCATTCCCTGCGTGGATTATTAGTGTTGCTAAAGTCTGGCAGAACACAGTAATTGTGGCCTCATTAAGACACTATTCAAAATTAGCCAGGAAGTTTTATTTTGCCCTTCAGAACTTCTTCAAGTACAAGATGTTTTAATCACTCTGTGCCAGCAGAACTGGCAAGGGATTTCCAAGAACTGCCCTAATGAATTGCATTACAGCCCAAGGCCAATTCCTCTCAGAAGTCCAGTGACAGACTAACACTGCCTTCTCATTATGTGTGAGATTTGCTTTGTTCTCTACTACCCTGACACAAATAAACCATGGACATCTTAAACCCTTACCAGGAAAAAACACCCCACATAACTAGCAGAACGAGAGAGAATTTATTTTTCATTCCCTACAAATGTCATATAGACACTTGATAATTTGAGCTTTCAGATGAAGATACACCCTAATGTTCAGCATGCCTACATCCGTGTGGGAAGGATTATCTCTGGAAAATCACAGATGGAGGGATTAAAGATGGTGTTCCTTTCATAAAGAAATCTTCAACCATGACAGGAGTCCCAGCTTTGTTACAGGGCAAGGAAGGATAAGAGTTGGCCCTATACCCCACCCAGTGATCAACAGCGGTCCTCAAATAGTTAATTACATTTAAAAGATTATGCAATAATTAGGAAGAGATGTTCACTGATCAGCTCAACACTTTTTAAATTGAACTTAAAATGACAACTGACCTTTAACCTGGAAATGTTTTGTCTCTGGTTGCTCCCTCCCTCAGCTCTGAAATCAGTTTCTCATGAAGGTTTAACTGAGCACTATTCACAATCCCTTACCAGCCAGCCTCAGACAAGGCTGTGTTAACCACAGCAAGACATTGCTGCCAATTGGCTGATAAAAAACCAGACAAAAGCCTGGAACAAATCCAAAGGCAAGCAGGAGCTGGCAGCACAAAGCCACTGCAGGGCCAGTGGGAACACACAGCCCTGTACCTGCTATCATGAGTAGCTTCTCCAGATCCTTGATGAGGTGAATTTGGAAGACAGCTCCCATTCCTGGGATGTGCGTTAAGGAATTCTTCAGTACATTCAGGGCATAGAGACCTTCTTCTGCACCCACCAGCACTACCTACAACAGGGGGAAAAAATAGCTCTACGTGAGGAGAACGAGGAATGCTCTAACAGCAACTTGGGTGATACTCTTCAGCAGTGAAGAGAAAAATCAAGCCCACAAACTAGTGCATAATTACACATATTGCAATCAAGATACTGTTTCCCCGAATCAATTATCCCCTGCTGAGAAAGACCCAAGTGCACATGACCATTACCTGGTCACTGAAGGGCATTGTGCAATTTATATCCAAACGGTCTTCACCCTCCAGCTTCAGCAGAGAGTTCCCCAGCAGTTTCTGCAAATGACAAATACATTTTTTTTCTTGTTGAGTTAATCTTCATCTCTTTATCTGTGAGTATTTTAACAATGTAAGGTCATCATTTCAGACAGGCAAAGAGCTTGGCACAGATTTCTTTTTCCCAGAAAGCTAAAAGTTGCAGGGATGCCTCCTACAAAAGAATTAGTAAACTTTTATCTACCTTAGACACAGTGAGGCAAACTGATCAGAATTATCCTAAATTCAGACAGAACCCATTGTTGTCTCTATCCTTTCCATTTTCCCCAACCTCCTACAATAAAGCAGTGGAATTTTCCAAGGGGAAGGATTAAAGAAAAGTATAAATGTTGGTGGGAGCATGTATTTTTCTCAGAGACAAAAGAAATGTGAGCCTGATTAAAAAAAGAGTATTTCCTGCAGTCAGATACTCCCTACCTCCAGAGCTAATATTCTCTTATGCAATGCCACAGAATCCAACCTCCCTTTACCAGAAAATAGTTATCAGTGTAACAGTGTGAGAAAGGCTATCTGTTTAGCCTCTTATTAGGAATAAAACTTAAACAAAAAAGTACAAACCCACACACACCTTCCCCCAGCAAGAAATATAAAACCCCTGGCTCTCTAAGGATGGGAGGGGAGGGAGTTTTTGCTTCTTTTAGGGTTTGCTCATTTTAAGTGGTACTTTATGAGACTGGATTTAAACCATGTCCTAACTGCTCTTCCTTTCTCTGCTGGAATTTCAGAGATATTTTGAGATTCTCTTACTACACTCCTCAAGTCTAAAGAAGGCTATTGTAATACACAGCATCAGTCTCACATTGAACTGGCTCTTGGTGCTCAAATAATAAGGCAGAAGCAATAACTTACCTTCAGTTAAACCTCAGTATGTCAAATACCGAAAAAATATTTTTCACAACTCTGCTCCCTCCCAGAATATTTTATTATTAAATGAAACTTTTATACTCACAGCATCAGCCTCAGCTTTTTCTCTGGAAACTCTCCCACCTGCCACTATTGATTCCAGTGCTGTGACCCAGCGCTGTTTGTCAGGGAAGCTGGGTGCTAACAGGTAGAGTGTTCTACCAGGCCAGCAAGTGGTGTGTGGATGAGACTCCAATTTTAGGATATATGGCACATCTGAGATGTTATATAGATAGAATAAGACTTAGATTAGTTTTTGGAATATTGTCAGTGGACTTAAAATCAACACCTTTCAGCCTCATTGGAGAGAAGTTGTATTTATCATGACGTACCATGGCAATTTATACATTGGTTTCTCCTTTACAGGTCCTGCACAGGCTAGCTACTTACACCTAAATATTAGCTGGAGGTATGCAACCCATACATACAAGGCTGTCTTTAACTCAACAAAAATAATTTCTTGCCTTTTATTCAAAAGAGAAAGGAATTCCATTGTGGAAAACAAAACAAAACCAAACCAGCCATTTGACTAAAGTTTTCCCTGTGCTGATTAAGAAAAATCTGTAAAAATCGGTTAAGGAAACCTTTGTTTTTAACAGTCTGTATCCTTTAATGTAACAGTCAAGACATACAGAATCTTATCCATCAGTTCTATTCCATACATACAAATCAACACATCAACATTTTTTCATAATAAGAGACTGTATACACCCCACAGCATTTCTAAGTTAATGGCTTTGTGGTCAGAGCACAATGGTGGCAGAAGTTATGACACATCACAGTTAATAGAGAGGAAATTTAAATAAACCGAGTGTTTATGCTACAGATCTCTTAGAATTTACTTCCATTTGGTTTGATGACTATATTAACCACAGTTCTACCACGACAGAAGCAACAGCCTGGGTGTAACTAGATCTGGAGTGCTGAGCTACTCCCCTAATTCAGATGGAGGTAAATTACAGCATTACACAATGAAAGCTTGAGGCAGAAAATTCTGTTCAGCCAAACAAGGCTAACTGATGGCAAGCCAGATGAAATCCATTTGACCTCATCTAAGTAATATTCTCACCTGTCTTTGCTGTATTGGTAAGCTCAGTAGCTCCTACAGCTCCATGAACAGTTACATCACCATCAGGAAGGCAAAGCTCAAATTCCTCCAGAGGCCTCTGTCCAGCTGCAGGAGAATGGGAAGACAGATTAGAAATGGACAAAGAGGTGGCAGGAAAATAATTGTGACAGCAAAGGGAAGTGAACGCACACTGGATGTTTTCACAGCTGGATTATTATGACATGGCAGCCAATAAAATGGCTGAGGGTGTAGAAAAAAATAATGTTGCCTAAATCACTGAAGATTTAGCTAAATTTGGTACAGCCATAGCAAATAATCTTTAATCCTCTCAATCCACCAAACAATATCTGAAGATTAAAAAATATGTTCTTCTTAGAAATTCTAAGTTACCTTCTCTTGCTTCTGCATCATAAATGAGCACTTTGGTTCCTTCCAGGACAATATACTTCCTGTCCCAGCCCTGTTGCCCACGTTTATTATTCCTGAAGAAAATAAGCACAAAGCCATGTTGGACTTTCTGCTTGGATTCTACATAAAGCAAGCATGCAACTCATTTAAAAGAGAAATTTCAGTGGTAGCAATTGTAATTACAGTGGTACTAATTGTAATGCCCATGTAATTGGCCTGTACCAATTATCTCATTGTAAGAGCCAGGGTAATGTAAGGCCAAATATTTCAGCACCTGACATGGCACCAAGATTCCTGTTTATACCTTGGCACTTTCATCCACCCTTCAAGTCTCAGACTGGTGCTTGGCTCCTTCAGCTGCAGGCCAGGGGAATTCATCTTATCCCGGCAGAACGCTTCCGAGAAGTGCGTGGCATATTCTGCTGGCAGCCCACAAGTAGCTGGCAAGCAAGTTGAGCATTTTGGGTGACACATCACCTGGCATTCTGACAAGAGGACAGGGAAAAACTTCTGTTAAATGACCAAAAATTAAAAAAAAAATCATGACACAGCTGCCTCAACTTCTAACACACAAATCCCAGCTTCCCCAAGGCTCCCCTTGCACTCCAAACCACCAGATGTTTTCTGAATGTTTGCACCAAGTAGGTTCAGAGTGTTCACACCCGGTCATTTCTTTCCCTGCCCTAGATGGCTGATGGCTTTTCCTCCCCCGAGCTGAGCTGTGTTGTGCCCTTACCCAGACACTTGGAGGCCTGCCTGCCGAAGTGCACCGTGTCCAGGCACACGGCACACTTGGTGGCCCTCATGTTGAGCCCCACGTTGAAGCGATGGGGGATGTTGTGGTGCATTCGCTCCTTCAGGCGCCGGCTGTACTCTGCAAGGGACAAAACCCATCAGCAGGGTAAAAACCAAAGCAATAAAGACATGGCACTGACAGAGATAAAGGAGCAGGAGCTGAGCAGGAGCCTACCCTCGGGTGTGGAGGATTCCTTCCTGCGGCTGGAGGGTGGAGCCAGCAGACTGATGGGCGTGGGCTGGTGCTCCGGGGAGCGCACTATGGCAGACATGATGATCTGCTGCCTGGCTGTGGCCGGGGTGGAGGGGTGAGGGTGGTCGGATATTTTCCGATGAGCAGCTACAGACAAGACAAATGTCCCCGGTTAACGTGGCCAACGTGGCAGTCTGGTTCCTAGCAGGGCTCTGTGTCACCAGCCTGCAGTTACAGCCCACAGAATTAAGTGCAGCCTTATTGTAAGTTCACAGCAGTGGCAATAATTAAACAATGAACGTTATTGCTAGAGTGGCACGCAATTAAAGGCACGTTTTCTGACCAAAGACGTGTGCCTCCTTCCAGATCAACCTTTTCTGTTAACCCCTACCTTCTTCACGAGCAGATCTGAGTTCAATGCGTGTTTTCTGTAGAGCCTCCTCCAGCTCAGCAGAACGAGCCTTCTCCTTCTCCAGTGCCACTTTCAGCTCATTGTATTGCAGGGGAACCTGTGTGGGTAAAGAAGGGTCCTCTTTCCGCCGACTAAACAGGCCCTAGCAACAGAAACACACAGACAACTCCTAACTCCTAGCAAGAGATGGCTTAAACTAGGCAAAGTGACACTAGCTAGTGGCAGTCCGGCCAGAGGGCCTAATGGCAATTCTGTTATGTGTAAGGATGGATTTTTAGTTCATATTGGCACTGGAGAGAAAAATGTCAAGATATGGATTAGTTTAAAGAGGGACGTACATTACCTGTTAGTACTCACACCTGGAGTTTCCAAAAGCATCTAAACAGAGGATCTCAAAATACGTGGTTAAAATTAAATTACTGCATTCAAAATGACAGAACAGCTTATGACAAAGATGTGACACCAGTCACATCGCCTGACTGATCAGTCCTATGCTGTGACTACAGGACAACCACTCTTGATACACAGTAAGCTTGTACACATATACATACTTACCATTTAAAAAAAATGCTTAAAATTCTGTATTCCTACAGCCTCACCAAGGTGTAGCTACTGGGTTGTAACCTAAGTGTTGCAGGAATAATAAAATACCAGAAAAGCCACAAAGAACACATTCTGCCTAGTAAAGTTTGTGTTCACCAACTCAGAATGGTCTTAAATGAGGACAACATGTTGTTACACAAAGAAAAATAAAACAGAATATTAAGAATACACAGCACGTAACTAATTACAAAACCATTTCATTCCATGCCTCTCAAACCTTCTTCACCCACCTTTTTCTTTTTTGCTGGTTGGTCCATCTTTGCCTGCAGGAAATCAATGAGTTTAGTTTGCTGAGAAATAGTGCCCTCCATTTTCACTTTTTCATGGGAATAGAGAACCTGTGAATCACACACAGATGCAAGAAATTTCATCTTAACAAAAGAAACAGACAAATAACTCGATAGCAAAACAGAGCTAAAAAATACTGTAGAGAAAGTGTCACACAAACTGTAAATCACATCCTAAAGCCTCACAGGGAATGAGGCAGAGCACTGCCCTGCTTCCTCACCCTCACCTGAATATTTTCCAGCTGATATTCCAGGTCACTTCTTTCAGTTTTCAGAAGATCTGCTCGGTCCAGAGCCTCTTGCAGACCTTGAGTCAGGCGGAAGATGTGATTCTTCTGCAGATCCATTTGCTGCTGCAGCTTTGCCTGCTGTTGAAAGGAAAACAAAGGCCAGTGTTTCGGGTTTGTTGTCTCCTTGCTTGTAAGCAAAAGCTATTAAATGTTGTCACTCCTTGTAAAATAATCACCATTGCAGAATTTATAAATAAACACACAATTCTTCAAAAGCTGTAAAATTACAGCACTCTGGAATATTCCTTTCAGAATGCATTGTGAGTAAACAAGCATTTCTGTGTATTTATATTAATATGTAGCAACACCATTTTCTCGAGCTCTCTGTACAATCACCAGAAGCCACCTCAGTACTTTGTAAAAATAAATTAAACTATAATCTTTACTATAAAGCAGGACAGTCATAGTCACATGAGATAAGGAAAATAATGGCCAGCTGTGTACATCTTTGTCTCCAATTAACACCAGAGGAGGGCACATGACAGAATACTCTTAATCCTTTTAGGATTTACACTTTCTTAACAAGAAGGTCCCTGGCTAGGAAAACCATGAGCATGCCTGTTACAAAGCAAGAGCCAGAAATTTTTCCTGATGATGCATAAAGGAGTAGGCAACCTGTCAGTATCCCAAGAATACCAGAAAGCTCTAATTGCCCTAACTGTCCATAACCACTCCTGAAATCCTCCTCTGGAGCATCTTCCCTCACCACCCAGAACTGGTTGCCTCCATTCAATTACTCCCTGACATGGCACAGGTGTGACCTTGGATCCAAATCCTGTGACCCAAATAGATGATGAAAAAGCTGTGAGAAGCCTCACCTGTGGTCACCAGGTGTGCACCCTCAGCAGTTGGCTCCAGAGCTGGGTTTTAGCTATTGCCCTTGCCCTTCTCAGGGCAGTGCCTGGGCACAGAGCTGGCCTTGCAGACCTGACCTAGGACATGGCTCATGACTAGAGGCTTCTATAATGATCACTGGTACCTTCAGCAAATCTGCCCTGGTCCTCTTGTTCAGGTCCTACAGGTCTGAGCCTGCAAGCTGCAAGGTCTTGTCCTAGCATGCTGTCCCCCTTGGCTGCCAGTTCCCCTGTCCCTGAGGAGCAGCTCACTTTTACTGCTCCCTGCCATGGCCACACACTCGGCAAACTTTCAAGTGAAAACAGCTCCCCCAGCCTGATTAATCTCTCCAGTTATACAGAAGAAGGATGGATGTGTAACTCTTATTCACACAACCTCCCCTCCTCAAGATGTGGAACCTTCTGAAGTTCTAACATGAATCTCCAAGGTTACCTCCTCCAGAAGCCTCTGCTTGAGCTCCCTTTCTGTCTCAAGCTTCTGCTGTAAACTGCGGGCATTCATCTCCAGCATGGCGTGCTTCTTCTCCAGGTCATTGAGCTGGGAAACAGGGTCAGAGTAACATTGAACACTAGTAAATATAGTTCCCCAGTCTTAAAATCCAACTTCACCAAGCACATGCCCAAGAAAAATTAGACCATTAGCCTTTGGTTGCTGGGGAAAAACCAGCCAAGAGATATTTTGTCTTGTTCAAATGCAGATACCAAGTTATTGAAGGACTTCATTCCAGTAATCATAGGCTGTTGTTTTAGTCTTTTTCAAAGAAAATCTGAGGTCTTTGGCTTGAAGATAGAATTCTATTCTATGCCCTCCAGTCTTTTTAATTTGTCTCTATAACATCTGGAAAAAAAGCTGCTCAAGGCCACATTTCTAAAAGTAATATCAGTGGAAAAGTATTTCATCTAATTATGGAAGTCTAGGATTGAAAGTTACTTACCTTATCAGAAAGGCTCTCTGCTTTGAGTTTTTGTTCCTTGAGTGCTTGCTGCAGGGCCAGGATCTCTGCCTTGTGTTCCTTGACAGCCAGTTCTACCACCTGGCGGGACTCAGTAATACGCTGATCTGCTCTCACTCTGCATTAAAATGGAAAATAATGTTACCTAACTCCTTGCAGGCCTGACCTCTCCCTAGCAGGCAGTGGCATCAATAACTCTCTCAGAGGTTGCCTCAAATTCAAGATGTTACATTAGAAAGCCAGACTGTTTGCTACAACACTTTTATATTATATAACCTTGTTCCTGCCCCTGCTAGAACTACAGCCTTAAAAATTTCAAGACCCCACAGGAACAGTCAGGAGCAAAGACTATTTTTCCATAAAATAAAATAGAAGATTATAAATCAAGACATTTTATAAATTACAATGATAAATACCACTCCCCTTGAATCGTTCACTTGCAAAGAAACAAAAGGAACAATATCAGTGATGACTATTAACTAATAAACCATTTTTAGAACTACCTCACAAGATTTTATATTTAGCTCCAACTCCCATATCCTATGCTAAATATAATTTTTGTACTAGCTTCTATAGAGCATTTTCATAAGAGTTAATAAAAGGGTAGGAAGAGAGAGAGACCTGCTCTGTTTCTCAGTATCCAGCATCCTCTGCAACTCTCTAACTCGACATTCAAACTGAGACTTCTCATCCCCTAGAACATTTCTCCACGCTTCCCACTGGCGCTCTTTCTCCAGGAGTTCATCATTCAGGGCCTCCAAGTCCATTACTTGCTCTTCCAGCATCGTACATGTTGTCTTCAAGGCCTCCATAGTCTAAAAATAAATCCTCCTATCAATTCTCACATCCCACATCAAGCGTGCACTTTCAGCTTCAGCCTTACCATTTCGATTACAGTACATGCAAATCGGCAGCGAACAGGAGCTGGGAAATCACAGCCCATTTATTTCAAGGCTCCTGTACATTCACTTGTGATCCCTCATAATGTCAGGTCGATCTCATTATGAACATTTCGAGATTTCCAGGGCCACAGAATTAAAATGAGTAATTCCAAATGACAATGCCTTCAGAGGGCAGGATTGCTAAATAAAATTGTGTAAAAGCACGATGGGAAATACCAAAAATTTCCATTCACTCAACTGCCCTGAGAAGGCTTAAATGCCCCCTGAAGCATCATCACTTCTTATGGGTTTCCAGATGCAAAAGGCATTTTTGCCAGTTCCCCCAAAGAGCTCCTGACCCAGCCTTAGAGAGCCTTACTTGTTTCTGGCTGGTCAGCTGCATCTCCCTCTCAGTGATCTCTCGGCGGAGATGATCGACTTCACTCCGCAGCTGGACAACCTCATCGTTGGCCCCTGAGGCCTCATCAAGTTGTTTGGACAGGAAGAAATTCTGGTTGTTCAGCTCTGCATTGTCTTCAGTGAGCTGGTTCAGCTGCTCTTCCAAATCTGAAATCACCTAGAAAGAAAAATAAATTACATGTGAGTGAGCACAAGTTTTTGAAAAAGCTTTCTCACGTGGAATTATTTATTGCCAAGCTTTTACATTTTTTCTAACACAAACGAAAGGGCAGTATTATAGTGGTAGATATTTGTGCATAGTAATGTAGTCTAGGAGTAGAGTTTTGTGTCTTAGAGAAAATAGCTTGGTTTTTGGTTTTTTGGTTTTTTTTAAATCTGGTTCAGAGAATAAATATGCTGCAATGTAATTTATTATTTGAGAAACCTGTCATAGCTAAAGCACTGGATTGGGAGCCAGGAGTCCTGGCTGGATTCTCAGCTCTGCTGCTGACTTACAGTGACCTTCTGCCAAAGCATTTTACCTTTTGTTGCCTCAATCTCCCCTAAGTGCAATGAGGCTAAATACTCTCAGAAAGGCTTTCAAAGTGTGGTATTGAAGAAAACAGACCAAGAGGTGCAGTGGAGGCAGTGCAACCTGATGGATATCCCTGAGAATTGCTTATATGATTATTTGTAACACTGGGTATAACCAGGAAAGGCAGAAAAATGTTAAGAAATACATTCTATCAAAGTAACAGCATTATAGATGGCAGCTGGGTCCACATGAGGGAAGAAACCAGTGTGGTAACACAACACAGAAAATCAGTGAAAAGCAAAAACTCAACAAGGCCTTTACCAAAGTGGGAGCATCCATTTGTTCAATCAGCCTTAACTAAAAGGTTTAAACCACAGTCTCCTCCAATTGAAAGGCAAATATAAATAACAGTGGGCCATTTTCACAGTTGGTTTTATGAATGAAAGGCCTGAACATGGGGTAGATGAATATGTACCTCCTCCTAACTCAAAACCAGTGCCACAACGGAAGAGAAAGAAACCTCAGTATAATCTTGAAATCAGCTTAATAAAAAGAATTTCAGAAACTGGTAAACTTGATATAATTCACATTCAGCTCTTAAAAATATGCTCTAGAGGCTCTTTTGCCTGGATGTCAAAGGAAAGTGAATAAGGTACTCCATTAAATGAGAAAAAAATAAAATCTCAGAGCACAGTTGGCCACACATTCAAATTTAAATGTTCCAATTTCCTACACAAGCCAAGGACTTAAATATCTAAAGCAGCAGAGGATAGAGCACACAGCTCTTCTCAGCTCTCTGGAAAGATGACAACCATTCCTTTTTGAAGAATCTGTAACGCATATTTTGGCAGCCTTTTACCATGCCTCTCCTAGATCTAAATTAACAGTATTTGGTTTTTAAACTGTGAGCAGAAAAAGTCCAACAGCCATTACTCCCTGCTGGGTGAAGGGGAGTTCCTGCCACCCATATGTTCAGGGTCAAATCAAGATGATTCATGCTTCAAAACACAACATTTCAGAAGAAATCTCATCATGTGCTTGTTTCTGAGCACTCTCACTGCCCTATTCAAAATACACATTTTCCTCTGCATTGTTTGCACCAAGCTCTCAGAGGGGCAGCCTGTGTCATAAGGACACGTTAGTGCCTATACTGCTACAGAAATAAGAACTTAGATATGTTTATATCAACAAAAAGGAACAAAAGAACATTCATTTTTACAGTCTTTTACCTACTGCTCTTACAACAGCTGAGATCTCTACTAACTGCCACATAAGAAGCTCACTTTCTCTGCCACTTGTTTTAACTTTTTTTAACCACATCATGTATCTAGGCAGTTTCAAGATATATTTTATATATTCATGGTTCCTTCCACATCTATTTTATATACTAGCACAAGTAATTTCTATTAAAAAATATTAAGCTAGTTTTGAAATACAAGAAAACCAAGATGAGGGAAACATAAAATAGATAAAGTAATATGCAGAGTTAATATGTCCAACTACTTAATTAATTATTAAAACTGGCTGTATTTCAAGTTGATTTTATTCCTTAAGGGCTGGAAGTTAAGCTCCCATTTTCTTTTATTCTAAATTCTGAGATTTTGTCTTCCTTCCCTGAATACAACTAAAATTAAACCCCATCATATTATATTTCACTGCCACATTTATCTAGTAGGATATTTCTGGAAAGCTTCAGACAAATAACAAAGCAGTTAAGAAAGAAGGGTTCCAGAAGATGTGGCATGATCTCTTTCCTTCTTTTAACAGTGTATTTACTGGCAATTCCAAAACACCTTGGCTTAAAAATTCCAAATATATTATAATCTAAATAATGTAATCTAGATAGATTGATGTAAATTTTTTTTAAACAAGAGAAAAATTGTTCCTCTTGATATAATCTTCAATTTTTCATGGGGAAAGGGGATGTTTAACACGTCCAATAGCTATCTACAGCTATGTATAACCCAACAGGATTAGAGAGTTTATTAACACTATAAAGCCTAAAGAGTAATCAGTGATACAGACACAGGAAAATGGTATGTAGTGTGATATAAATGCCTGTCCTGAGGATCAACAAAAAAGAAAACACAGATCAAAAAACCCCCACATTTAATTGGAAATGTTGTCTTAGGCATACATACATACAACCTATACCAGAATCCTGTACCTGGAAAGAGTTAATAGCTTTAGATATTTTTCTTTTCTGTTAAGGAAATCCCCAGGAAAAAAAAAAAAAAAAAAAAAGCACCCCAAAAGACCCCAAACCAACCAACCAATCCTGAGCTATTCTGAGTTAAATGTGAAGTATATTAAAGGAAAGTCAGTAAGAAAATGTTATTATGTCCTTTAGAAACCCATAACATAATTAGAAAAATCTTCACATTTTAAGTTTATATATAAATTAACCAAACACTTGAAGCCTTGGAAAAGCAATTGTCTAGAACTGACAGCCACTGTATCTGTGCCACTGCATCACCACTCACAGAGCAACTGGAATTTTCTCCTCTATTTATGCACATCTTCATCACAACTAATCCATAAAACAGAGATATCATCTAACTACATATTTGTTCACTGCCCACCACATCTAAGCACACAGCTTATCCTTATCCAGAGAACTGCATCTCATTTTTAAATATTGCAGAGCAATCAGAGCAGAGCAGGTCCTCAGCAGAAGGGATAATTCCCTCCCCACTGAACAGTCTGGGGAAAGCAAAGTATTCCCTTAGTGGGACTGAGCAGATTCACAGCTGTCTCCCCAGGTCCTACAAACCTCTCCAGCCATGGATCAAATCAAATATCAGAGCAACAAACAGTCAGGGCCACGATGATTTGGTTTACACACCAGACAAAATATACTAAATTTAATCCATATGCTCCACATATCAAAACCACAGGCACAGTAATGAGGAAAAGGAGAAAATTAAGGAGTTTTATTTATGTACTATTGACTGCAGCTTGCTACCTTCCCCATGCCCTATTCCTTCATAAAGGTGTCTCAGTTCTCAGGTGCCATCAGCAGACATGCAGAAAAATGCTCAGACACAGCAAAGGAAACTGTCTTGGGATGCTATCAGCAGTGTCTTATTTGGAGTTTAATGTAATTCCAGATAAATAATGTTGCTCTATCCATTTCCACTCCTCCCCATCCCCACTAATCTTTACCAGAAAGCTACCTGTCAGAAGTAAATAGGAAAGAAGAAAAAGCTGTCTCTTAGCCCCAAATTATTGTGAGGAGGAAGAGAGAGAGCAGACATCAGACTCCTTTTGTCTTTCCCTACTGAGACAAAGCTCTTCAGACAGAGAAATCCCAACACTGAGAGGCCCAGGCTCTCAAACAGGGCTGCAGACAGATTGTATCTCTACCTGTTCCTCAATACCTAACAATGAACCCCTCACTTTCCTCCCCTCTCTATAGTCAGACAACACCTGTGCCTTGAAACACATCTTAAACATGGATCTCAGGCTCCAAAAACTCATCCTGGTTTATCCTGAGGGACACTGGGAGCTGCAGAGTAGGGGGACACTGCCCAAACTGCATTCCTCTCCTTCCCACAGCAAGCCAGGATTAGAACACCCAGTCCCTGTGTTCCTGTGCTAGGTCCCAGAGGATGAGCTGCCTCTCCCAGACAGGAGCCTCCTCCTCAAATGCTGATGTTGTCCACAGTGAAGCTGTCATTAACCTCTCACAGCAACGCCTCAGAAGTCTCTGATTTTTTGTCAGGCTACAAAAACTACAAAGCTTCATTTCTGCCTGTAACTGGTATCTGCCATCATTTTTTCTGTGAAATGGGAACCAAGGATAACCCCTTGCACCCAACAGGAATTTTACTTTTAAAAAAAAATCTAACAAAGCCATATAAAAGTTTTTGCCTTGGTATTAGCCTTGTCACAGTGGGCAAGATGCCTTTATTCTGAAACACAATTTAGCATCAAAGTAGCATCTTTGAGTGTTATTTTGGAAGCTCACAAGAACACAGATTATTCTTGTACGTCAACTTATTGAGCCAATGTGTAATCAGGATCTTAGACTGAATTCAGTAGGAATTCACTCATAATTAAAATTATACATGTCTGATGGGCTCAGATTTAATGCCTCAGTAGCCAATCTCTTGCACAAGTGCAGATCAAGCCTGTTAATGTTTAAGGCTGGAACACTAGATGATGAAAAAATAAACTCAAGAAGGGAAGATAAGCCTTGCTTTATTGGAGAAAACTTGAATACATGGAAATGCAATATCCAACTAGTAATAAGAAATGCCACTCATTGCTAGAGTAAAAGCAACAGCCTGTACCTGAAAAATCCAGATGATTCAGATGGTGGTTCTCTGGTGTTTTACTAAGCTGAGTGCAAGGCTTTTATATGACTCTTTCCTGCTAAACATTCAAAGACTTTACTGCCTACTTACTGGAAGTTTCCTTTTGGAAACAATTCTGTTATTATTTAGATAACTAAGTTGTATTTTTAACTTTATACATGTTGGTGATCTCAGAGCAAGTCATAATTCAGAGGTATCAAGAAACAACTGACAAATGTATATTTTCCTATTTAAGAATGCCTTTTATTTCTAGATCTTTCTTTGATTGCCTGCAAAATACTTTTAACACTGAAATAGACCATTTATTTCATAGAATAAATGTAAGGAACTCGTTCTTCTCCCTCAAGAGATTGGCTGGATGAGCTATCATTGTGAGAAGGATGTGATAAGATATGACTGTGTGTGCCCATGAGCAGGTGTGTGTACAGCAGGTACCAAAAGTTACAATTTTTGTTGTAATTATGCATCCTATTATTGCTTGCTCAACTGAGAAACAGAGAAAGCATGAAAAAGGAGAACCTAAAACTGCCTCCTTGGTCAGAGACCTCAGCAAAAAGAAAAAAGAAAGAAGAAAAAGTATGCAATGAGGATACATGGAAAGCAGACACAGCCATCTCTACAATCAGAAGCTGTGACCTTTGTGAAGCTAGAGAAACAGGAACAATACCAAAGAAAGTGGATTAAGTATTTTTATTTATCTTTTGAAGACCACAGAAATACTGAAGTAATTCAATTTTTCAATATTTTTTCCTGTTTAATCTTATTTTCATAATTCTTACGCTGTTTGAGGCTTCTCAATAAGATCAAATAAAAAGTAATTCCCTACCAAAGTTTGCCAGACTAGTTCAAGAAGTTGGTGTCAGCATAAAAAAGATCTCTTTTGAGAGTTTCCTGAAAGAATAAATCCATCCTTTATCGTGCTGTATAAGCAGCAGCATATTACAATTATTCCCTTGAAGTGTTGTTGGATTTTAAAAGGAGCATAAATTCTAATCACCTTCAAGTGGAGTCACACAGTCACCAATAAGCACAGCCTGCATCACACTGGTACCATCAGATAAAAAGTTTGAAACATCTGGTGAAAGCAGTGTAATTAGCATTTCTTGACCCTCACTGGCAATAGAAGCTTGCCCTGATTTCCTCATTCCTCAGGCAGGATGGACTGCCAGGAGCAGTCATAACACACAACATGGAATTATCTGTCCATGGTCAATTAAATTATACATGCATTCTCCTGGGCTGCAAAGAGAATGTATGATGGGCATGTATTATTCATTTAGGAACTATTTAATTAATTTCTTATTGATGAGGATGTCTGATCCCACTTATCCCACTGAAGGGCCTTACAATGCACAACACTTTTACAAGTCCTTTGAAGCTCTTGACATTCTGGAAATGTTATGGGTCATTCTTCACTGCTGGAGCTTGTTCCCCACACAAGTGTCACTGGATAATGAGCTACAGATCTGCAAAGCAGCTGGCCCTGAAGTGAACAGAAGCCACAGAGTTTCCACACCTGGTTTAATTCCCTGCATGGAGATCAATAAAAAATGGTTTGCACAGAAAGCTGTCACTCAATGAAAGGCAATGTCCAGAGCAGCAGAAGATAGCTCTGGATGTAAGATTTATGGGAGCTAGATATTCCATCTAAGAAAATGAGGAAGGGAAAAAAAAAGAGTGAAGTTTTTTGTGCAGAATTTGTTTCAGACAGAGGTTAAAACACTTTGGAAAGCTGTACTTCCCCATTTCTTCTTATCTAGATATTCTGTGTCCAGAAGGACCCCCTTTGCTTAGTGCTAAAGAGCAAGTGAGCAAAACAGAATGCCTCTCATGCTGAAAAGATATTTTAAAAGATGAAAAGTTATACATCAGAGACTAACTGCTACAGCATGAAAAATTGCATTTGAGGAAGTCACTGGAAGCAGGGAAACAATCAAGATAAAAAAGTCCCAGCTATTAAGGCCTGCTTACAGTGTGGGATAGAGAGAAAAAGCCCAGAATAATTTACAATCACTGCTGACACAGAGGACTGTGGTCCTTATCCAACACTTGTGTAATTCATGTCATTGGAAGGCAGATACTCTCCATCAACTACCATAAACAAGTGTGAAGACAGTGTTATGCTGCAAGAATCCCTGTGAACAGACAAAGCCCTTGGACATCTGTCCTGGACTGATGAAATAAATCTGAAAACATGTCAAAGATATCAAGCAACAGAAGGTGAAAATTCAGATCCTGAAGTTCCCTCTGCTGTATGTCAATGTATTATTTGGAACCTTTACATTTCTTGTCTCTTCAAACAGTGTTGAAGTCCTCCTTAAAACCCACTCTGGCCTAGATCTACAATGCAGCTAGGATTTGGACAGGTAGATCTTTTCTTCTTGTGAGCAGAAAAGATCTTTGCCTACAGTCTTTTTTTGCAGCTGCTACACCATTCTTATTAGCTGCACTGCAATGAGATATTTTAATTTATTTTCTTCTCCAAAAAGAAGAACAGTGACAATTTCATCATCAGACTAAAACCTCAAAATTGAGGTTTACCTGAAACCTAAAAGAAATCCAATCCAATCCATCCAGCTCCTACCAGCACCTTGAAGCCAGAAGTCCACATTAGGAACTAGTGTCATCAAGGATTAAATGAGGAAATTGTTTGTTTCATTATCCTTAATTTCAAAATAATTCAATGATCTGTATTTAATACTCACTGTGCAGCTATTACGAAGGGCTTCAAATTTACGCTGGATTTCATCTCTATGTGCCTAAAGGAGGTAAGAAGTTAATCATCAATTTTTCATACATTAGAATTCGAGAACGCTGTTGCTAAACAAACTGCAGAACAATCTACCAGCAAGCAAAGTTTGGAAGGCAGATGCTGCAGGCTATGAAAGCACTTTGCAGTGGCAAAGAACTGATTAGCAAAAGTCCCATCCTACTTAATCAAAATACACTTATGCTCCCAACTCTGAAGTGCTTTAGGAAAATGTACAAGCTCAAGAATGGAATTATGTAGCAGGTTCCATCTGAAATGGTCCCCAGAAGACTTGTTGACCCCATGTTAAGTTTTTACATTCTTGACATTTTAATTTGAGTTGGTTTTACTTCCATATCCAGATTGGTGTTTCATAGAAAACAAATACTGCATACAATTCAATGCTTGCAAAGAAAAACTATAATAATGTATAATGCAAGCTACCCCAAACAGCTCTGCCAATCTACCTGAATCCTACCATAAAGTCTCATTTAAGCCTCAGCCTCTCTAAAAAGCAGTGATAAAACATATAATCAATTCTTTGGAGGACAGCATCTAAAGTACAGAAAAGTTCAAACACTCATTTTGAATGCAGTATTGCATGCACCATTTTACCCCCTAATTTACAAGCAAAGCATGACAAAGCAAAAGTTCTTGTTTCAGCCTCATGGCCTCTTTCAAAATTCAAAGTGATTTAACAAGTGTCTAATGTCATGTGCTATCTGAAAACTTAAACAAAAGGTTACTGCTTAAGCACATCCAGCCACCTTTCTTCATTCAGAACATTTTCCTTAGAGCCAAGAGACTAAACAGGAAAAAAAAAAAAGTTCAGCAGAAGTCAATTATGAGAGCTTAAAAGCTATCTCACCACAACAGGCAGTGCAAGAAATGAAAGTATGTAAAAAACTCCATGACAGGAATAGTCCCAAGCCTACTGGGCTGGACTGTCTAACAGAGCTGGTCCAGCACTACCAGTTTGCCCCATTAACTGGAGCAATAACTGAGTGAACACAGGTCATGAATATTCATCTGTTTCACTGCTGGGTAAAGATCCCAAGCACATTGCCAGGCCCCTGGCAGTGATAGTGGCTGTTATGCAAAGCTTTCAGCTGGGAAGGGACTGCCTCAGTTCTGAGCAAAAAGGAGCCCAGTGCCATTTCTATTCAGTTATTCTTAGGCCTCAATGCTGTTGCTGCACTTGCCCAGCCTGTGCCCACTTTGGAACTGAGGGAAGGGTTCTGCCATTCATCTACACAAAGCATCAGCATAAACCAGCACCCGTGTCAGCTGAGCCCCCCTCCCCTCCCAAAACCCAGCAATGGCAGCAATATTTGGAACAGTTCTTTGATTAAATGCCACTGGAGCATGAGAATGTACATTTTCAACACTTCCAAATCATAGGATTTGAAGGTCATTAAAGGCTGCTGCTCAAGGGGGGGTTGGCTGGTTGCAGGTGAAACCTGCAGCCCTGGGAATCTTTTGTGAAGGAAATGTTTCTTGGAATCAAACAGTTTGAAAGCATCTTTCTGTGCTCAAGAGACAGAAACCAGCAGCATATAATCTAGAACTCCATTTACAGGGGGTAGGGGTGGAAGAGGGTGGCAGGACTTGAACTTTCTTTCCCTTTCTATCACTCACACACCTCACCAGACTGCAAGACATAGCAATTTTTAATGAAACAAGCATTAGAATAAAATTATGTGTTAGAACACTCTCCCTAGGAATTTGGTAAGGTTTTTTGTTCCCCTGAATAAGTATCCTAAAAGCAGGGTATCTGATAGGAAAAAAAATCATCAAAACACTTATGACCATCAAGTACTTTCAAACTCGTGAGCTACTATATAAATAAGTAAATCACAGATTTAAACTCCTAACAATAGCAATTTCAGATACAACTTCCACCTCAAAACAAAAGTAATAATACTCCTGCAAGCCATCAGTCAGTTTAGGCAGCAATGAACCATTACTAGGAATTATTCATATGGTTAAAGGTAAAATTTGACATTTTAGCCATTCACGCCTCCATCAACACAAGGCACAATTCATACCCATTGCTGAAAATTAAGAATTAGATCATATAAATTCCTTTTAACCTCTTTATGAAACATGCACCTACATAATTCTAGTGTGTATCAGGACAAGTTTCAGGGCTCACCGTGAGGGCTTGAATCTCCTCCTCTGCCTCGGCTGTGGTCTCCTCCAGCTCGGTCTTGGCCTCTCGGAGCTGGTTCTCCAGGGCTGTCCGTGCAGCCTGCAGCCCAGTGATCTGGGATTCCCTCTCCTGCAGGGTCAGCTGCAGCTCTGTCAGCTGCCTCTTGAGCTCCAGCTTCTGTTCTTCATGCTCTAGACTAACCTGAAGAAAGACAAAGTAATATCCAAATGGAAGTTACTAACAAAGACATGACAGGCAATGCAGTCTCGTTTCAGAACCCAATTTAAAATGCCATTGCTGTGTCAGTTCCCAGAATCACATCCTGACAGACTGCTTAAGGCACTGAGAAATCAAGGACACAGCTTTGTCTACCCCAAAAAATCTACAGATTTTCTTGGGAAAAACAACCTGGCATTCTGAAACTACAAGGGCACAAGAATAGCTCCAGCTGTAACTCAAACATATCAAACACTGATATAAAATGTTGAAGTAGTTTGTGATGAACTTTTTTTACTGAAGCTTAGAGTCTCTAAGGATCTTTATTTGGGAATCTCTGGGCATACATGACATACATTTTGCAATCAACTTCCATGTTTCATCTTCCCTTCAGATTCCTTTCAAAGAAGCCCACCAGCTCATCAGGCTCTGGATTTACCTGAATGGCTTCTGATGAAGGTTTTCTTGCAGCACACAGGTATAAACATGCCACTCCATGGATAAGAAATGAACAACTTAAACAGTGTTCAGAATCAATTCCAAACCTTAGCACCTTTTTCAGGCTCCCTGCTATCCCAAGGGAATCTGTTGTGCCTGAGATGTGTGACAAGGCTGTCAGAAACCTTACAGTGGTATCAGTCAGCTTCTGGCCAAAGAAGGACAAGGTTGGTTATCCATCAACTTTAGCTGATGGCAAGATTTCAGCCTTGGCTGGAAATTAGTGGACTGAGACTGGAGAAGAATTTGTACCTCCAAACTAGTTAATACAAAATTAAAAATGAAGCATAGCTCACAGATCTTTAAGAGTGTATATTTCCATATTACTCTTAGGTTTTCCTTCCAGAAAACTCTGAAAATGGTGCATGAAGCAGCAGGTTCCTTTTTTCTTACAGCAATTCTCCTGTCTTTTGCTTTCTAAGCTGTAGACTCTAAGGCTACAGGTTATCTCTATCTGGTCACTGTACATTGCTGAGCTATTATTCTCTACCCAGAAAATATTATAAGGGTATTGTACAAACAAACATAGAAATGGAATTCTGAAAAATAATCTAAAAGCTCAGATTCAGGATGATAAATCCTTAATACTTACATTTATCTCCTTTTAATGAGCTGCTTTGTTGTTTTTTTTAATTACTAATACACTTTCAACTACCACTACAACAAGTTAATTCCAGTTCTCACAGTATTCATGAAATGGGATAGATTTCAGAAAGTTTGTTGAGAGGGATTAGAGCCATGTTTTCACCTCTCTCAGCCGTGTCTCCAGCTCCAGCAGGCGGTTCTTGTCAGTGTGATCTTGGTGACTCATCTTTTCCAATTGTTCTTCTAATTTTCGATTCTGGGCCTCCAACTTTCCAGCTTGTGTTTCCAAGTAGAACTTCTGCTGCCTGAGCTCTGAAATCATCTCCTCTTGGGCTTTCCTGATAGGAGAAATGCACAAGTGACAAACCCAAAATGCCCTTAACGTATGTCCTTGCACTGGGGTGGAGTAAGGAAGAGCACAAGTTTGCTGTTAAGTAGAACAGTTAAGTTCATTGATTAAATTCTACATTCCAGCTAAAATTAAAAAATACTAGTGTATTCATCAACATATGACCAGAGCACTAAAATTCCATATTTACCAGTTGCACAGACAAATGAATCTTGCAGAGAGTAATCTGTAATGCTATTTAAGATACAATCCATTCTTCTCATTTCATCAGTTCCTTGTCATACGTTTTTCTATAGAGGAAAATAAATTCTAGGAGTTGCTTTCTCACAGGGTATTTCCATGAGATAAGAGGAACCCCATGCTTTAGGATTGGGGGTAGTTTTGTTGGGGGCTTTTGAAAGTTGTAATGGACATAGAACTTGACCTACACTGAAGTGAAGCTTTGCTGTCTGTGATCAAAGCATGAATCCACAAACTGAACAAAAATAGTTTGTTCTCATAAGAATTTTGAGAGGTGGCAGTGATTAATTATTACCATTTAGAAATGGACACCCTCAGAAAACAAAAACCAAAAAAGGGTCTTTCTGCATTATTTACAGTTCCTGGAACTGTGTTATCATGCATTGGAAAATTCTGCCTCATAGAGTGCTTTCTACTTAGAAGCCTCACAAAGCTCTACATATATTAATGAATTAATATTTTAAGAAGTTCACTGTGAGATAAGCTGTTATTAATCCTATCCCAGAGAAATTATGTGGGTTGCCCAAGATCAAATAGGAAGACTTAACAAAACTAAAAATAGAACTTAAGTCTTCTGACTCACATTTCTCTGCACTGCAAGCAAAACCACCCTTTCACCCTCTCTGTTTTTTTAATTTACCTCTACAGATTATTGTCAGCCTGAACTGTCAAATGGTGTTATTTCATTTCCTGCTGTTTACTGGGCTATCTTCTCAGGAACCTGATAATCACTGGTTTCCTCAGATACTGCTGGAACAAAAGCTTACAGAGCTCCCCTCTCCTCTGAAGGGTTTAATCACTAGCTCTCCTCTTGATGCATGCTCAGATTAGCTGCTGCTTTTGTGGGTTCAAAACACAGTCCAACAACAATTTATACATTTTCAACAGCCCAATTCACAAAATAAGCACAAATTCATTAACTATCTGCATGCATAATTAAGCAATTTTCTCTCAAAATGTTGCTAATTCTGTACTATCTCCTCCCAATCCTGCAAAGTTCATCACTTGACAATATGTCTCTCAATAATCTATTTTGAAATGTATGTTAAAACATTATTATATGTTTTTCTTGTTTTCTGTGGCTCTTCAGTCAAGGATATGGCTCCCAGAGGATGCTCTGAGTCCTTACACTCAGTTCAGCACCCATGACTGAGACACTCAACCTTCCATGCACTTCCCAGCTCCACCTTGAGACATTTCTGTTTTATTTTAGACTGAAGGTAAGTTATGTCTTTTGCTGCCTCAACAAACTCCCTGGGTGATTAACTGGAGGTCATCTGGAGCATTAAGCAACACAATCAAACTCCTCAGTTATATCTGTGAATATTTTTGGCTGCTCAGGCTAAAATAAATTGCAAGATATTTGAAATGCAATGAAAATTGAAGCCATTACATATATCTGGAGGCATAATGACCACAGAAAAGGAATGAAACCAAAGCAAGTCTTTGCCAAAACTTGTCTTTGTCTGATTCTATTCAGTATTAGAGGCAAATCTATCCAAATGCTTCCCACAAAGGCACTGCCTGATGCTGGATCCAGCAGCTGATTGACACTGAAACCTTTGTGCAAACCAAGCATGTCAATCTCTGAACTCAGTAAGGACAAATACTGTTTTAGTCCTGCTCTGCAGGATGTATCAAACAATCCATGCTTTTTCCTACATTTGAAGTAGAACACCTCTAGGTCATCTATGAAGGAAAAACATCACTGTAAGGATAAGGAATCTCAGCTAAAATCCAAAGAAAAACGAAGTTTGGGCAAATGAAAGGATCTGAAACAGAAGAATTCAAAAACATGCAGAGAAATTCTTGGCTTAAAAATCTAGTGCTCTTCCTTGTCTTCTCATCCATCATGGCATGATGGAATGTTTGTGAGTGAAGGGTGTTTAATGTTTTCAATTTCAAAATCATGTGTCAGGGGAACTGAGTAAAATATAAATCTATTAGCACTGCTTATGTTTAAAGAAAGAATGTGTGCTTCTCCAGGAGTATTTCAGACATAAAGTTATTAGTATTCATTTAACATGTTTGGCAAACCTACACAAATCACCTGCCTTAGGAAATGCTCCAAAGTAAACACTGTAATACAAACCAATTTTCCCAGTAATGTTTGAGAAAACACAAAATACACAGCGAGCCCCAACTATTTGAAGAACAAAGTATATTTTTGAAAGGCTATCACTGAAAAACAAGCAGGGAGCACAGCAGGCCTGCAAAAAAGAGCCACTTTTACAGGGTGAATCAGAGAATCATTTCAATTGGAAAAGGCTTTAAGGTCATCTCCCTGAGACCTGTTCAGCAGTGACAGCAGCTGCCACACTTACATGTTCCTCTGGGTAAAGAGGCTGCTATTTGCTGCCAGTTTGTTGGCCTCAGACAATTCCACAATTCTCTGCTCCAGTGACCTGATCTTGGAATCCATTGCATTGATCATCTGAAACACAGCAGTGAGCCTTTGAGACTGCGCAACGCGAGCGCTTACAAAAATAAAGGTTATTAAAAAGTCTGAACTTTTTCCAGAAACAAAAGGAACTAAAAGAAAACTGATTAAATGGCCAAAATGAGCAACACAGATGCAATTACTGGAGCTATTTGCAGCTGCTTTCTACTGCTTTAATGTTAGGAAAAAGCAACCATTACCAAGGCACAAACCAAGGGGTACACAGCAAGCTACATGGCTTTTTTTAACAAATATTCTTGAAGATACTCTGAATTAAAATAAAAAAGTATTTTATAAATTCATATTAATCAATGAATTTCCTTCAAAGCAGCTCAGCAGCACTACAGAACCTCAAACAAGATTATCTTGTTTGAAATCAGCCTCAGAAAGCTGCTCTTCAAACAGCTTTGATTTGCAGCTCAACACCACATACCGCCTTCTGTTCAGCCAGGACTTTGCATTTCTCACGTGCTTCTTCTTCATGTCTTCTGAGCATATTCTCAAGTGCTTCCTTATCTGCAAGATCCTTCTTCATCTGATTTTCCAACACCTAAATGAAGACATTTCTTTTGTCTAAATTATATCTGTTTCACTGGGCAAAGGGCAAGCAGAAAGAAAATCATCAATATAGATTTTTTTTTTGCAAGCAATTGGTCATATCTCAAGCAAAATTAAATCCATGATGCAATTGCATGAAATCCATGGAAGAGCAAACTCCAAGAAGAGCACTCTCTCAGTTACCTCTGAAGACTGAATTTAACAATAAGATTTTATAGAGATATGGAGATACTGTAGATATTTTAATTATTATTTTAAGTCATATAAATATGTTCAATAACTGTCCCAGACTAATGCAACAGAAAAGACTCTCTACTCCAACATGTACAGCAAAAGAAATAGTAAAGTGCCCATCCTTTGGCTGCCCAACCAACATAGCTCACAAGTAATATGTGAGTTCCATACATATGGATGAGAAAGCAATTGAGAACACATGAATTCTTCCAGTCAGAGACAAAAATCTATCAGCAAAGTAAAAAATTTCATTTTGTGGCTCAAATAGCTATCACTGGGAACAGGACTAAAATAATTAATTGCTACATTTTTCTAGAAATGCATGTTGTATATGTATGACCAGAGTTCTAAATCAGTTGTTAAACTGAAGGTCTCTTCCTTCAAAGACAAGTTTTTGAAGGCACAAATTCTGGACACCACAGAATTTTCCAGTTACAAAAACCTTGTGTCCTGCTTTATCCCTTTGAACCTCTTTCACCTGGCTTCCTGACTTCTCCTATTAAACCCTGCATCATAGGACCCCATAATTCACCAGTTCTTCTTATTTTTATTCTTTTTCCAATGCCTATCCTCTTTTCCAGTTTTTATATCACCACTTTTTTCTCAATATCTACATCTGATCTTCCTGGCTTTCTATCACTCTCCTCTCATTATGATAACCACATGCTCTGATCTGCTAACAAATCTTCTTACTTCTCTTTTTGCCTTCATATTTCTCCCACAGAAATTTCTTCTCTCCTCTTAAATACTATATCCTCTCACATTTAAGCAAAAATGTAGAATTAAAGTACTAGATAAATGTACAAGATAAAGACTGTTTGCACTGAGAATAATTTGTTCTTAGCAAAGGTTCTTACAAAATGCATTTATTGGCTGTCATACTGCAAGTTCTTCAGAAAAATCCCTAGCCAGTGCATACTCCTATTTGCCAGCTTGTTTTTCCTAATTTTAGATGGTGTCTATTTCTAACTGTTTGTTAATGCTACACTGGAAAAGACAAAAACAAAGTGGGTGGTTTCTGTGGCTTGTTGGCAGATGTTCCAGCTCCAAGATGGAATTTCAGAAATGGTCTACTATTTGCTGCATTTAAAACTTGCAGGTAGGCTGAGTGAACACTCACAGAAAATCAGGGGGAACTGAAAGCTTCTTCAGGGTGTGAGATCCAACAGCATTAACTAAGTATTATTTAGTCAGCAGAAGGCAAATTACAACCAACAAATGCCTTCCTGTAGTTCTGGCTTCAAGTCCAGTGCCACAGACAGATAACATATAGTGGCAGAAAAAACTGGAGAAAACTGATTTAGATTTCACTGAGCATCCTCAACATGGCACCAATGGTAACAAGAAGGCAACTCACAAGACAAAGCAATCAGAGCTTAAAGGCAACTGTTTTTCCCTGAACTCATTCTACCCACAAAAGCTTGTAGGAAGATAAGATATTTTTACTTTGAGTTTCTCCTCATAGAATTGTTCCTTCTGTTTCAGCTGCAACTCCAGATGTTGTGCTGCAATCTGAGCCTCACGGTGCTTTTCTTCCAGCTCCTAAAAGCAGCAAAAATTCATATTCAGACACAAGGAAATGGTAGGTGCTGTATGTGATACACAGGTACCAACATTCATTCTCTTTTTAAGGCTTCACACTATACAAATCCCAAGTCCAGGGCTATCATGGTAAAACAAAACAAAACAAAAAAGGCATTATGAGACCTGAACATTATCAACTTTAAGTTTGCACATTGCTGCTGACCCATCTACTGCAGATTGGGAACTACTGCTAAGGACAAAGATTTCTACTTCCACGGTAAGAATCTCCATCTCCCAGTAAAATATACCCAAAGATAGGCCAAGGACATTTGGTAAAAACACATAGTTATAAACATTTTATAGCTGCAGTGGCATCACAGGAAGTTCAGATCTATTTTTAACAAGGTCTCTCACTTGTTTTCTTACAGCAGACCTCAATAACGGGGTACTGCTGTCTGTGCTTTTCATTCTGCATTCAGAGGGGGAATAGCATTTACTTTGCTGTATTCCTTGGACAAATGTTGTCAGAAATGCTATTTATAAATGGCTTCAAAAATGAAAAGTGCAGGATGCAATATATGTGGTGGAACATAGCAGAATCTTTCTAGCCTCTTTATTTCACGTCAGATAGTTTCAGCCATGCACAGCAAGGACTTAAATAATTTGTATTTCAGAAATCAGCTATTTCTGCAGTCTGACTATGTTATTTGGGGTCTATCTCTAATCAGCTTTCAACAGGGCACCTCTCAAGGGCCAAGCTTACAACTCTGTGCTCATTTAAGGTCATATTTGCCATTCCAACAATTTCCTTAGAGCAGGAGAAGGTCCAGGTCTGTCATTCACTACCACTGGGCTGACTGTTGCATAGGCAGGCTCAGGTGCTGAGGGGCATCTGCATCCCCTGTCTGCCCTCATTACTGCATAGCACAGGAAAATTTCCTGATATTTGTGTGTGTTTTAGTACTTTTCATAGCATTTTGAATATGTTTTTTCCTGATCTTCTTCATCTTGAAGGTTTTTTGCTCCAGTAATTGCAATAGACCTTCTTTTCCAGAAGTGAGAATCAAAGAGGAGGTTCACCAAAAGTAGGTCATCGACAGTGCCTAGTCCCTGACACTCCTGCATGGAATGGAGATTGCTGCTTTTTGCAATTGAAATATGTCTCCCAGCAACAAGAGGGACAACTCACCTCCCCCAGAAACCCACACATTTCAGGTCCTGGCAGAGAATCAGACAACCAGATCAGCAGCAGCTTCAAAGCTCCCAGCATCAGACTGCTCATATTGTAGCAGAAGTTCCACCAGTTCCTGCAGTGGCACTTAACAGCCAGTGTGGGCTTAAAAAGGTAATCTCTTACCATTCCTGCTCTCACTCAGTATTCTCTATGTAGCACTGACTTTGTTATTGGCATCACAGCAATGATCTGCACTTTCAGGCAGGCAGAAGTATCTTCTCTAACTTGTTTCTTACTTCTTCATCAATTCCTTACAGACAGATGAGCAGGTACTTCTCAGGTACTGCTACATGAGTGTACATGGAAACCAAGCCTTTATTCAACAATTTCCACCTTATTCTATGCAATGCTGTATCTTCAACTCCCTTCTTACCTCTCTATACCAGGAAAAGTCAAAAATATTTGAAGAGACAACTTGAGGGAAGGTACAGAGTAGCAGTGGAGGAAAAAACAAATACCAGTACCCTGTGCTCCCAGATCAGTTGCAAGGGACTAGAAAAGACTCTGTAGGGATTATTCTTCAATGCCTGTTTGACTTTTTTTATAAAATACTTTTGTATCTCTCCAACATTCTGTCAGGACTCCATGGAAACTATCTATAAGAAGAGCTAAACATATCCCATGGTGTAAAATAATTAGTCGGTATTTCTGCCTTCCCTTCCACCTTCTCCTCCACAGAGAACATAATCAAAACCAAGGAACAATCCCCAAATACACACAAGAGGCTTATGAAACAATTCAAAGTTTTACACTATTTCTAAACATAAAGTTGGCTCTGTGCCCAGCACAACCATAGTCTCCCACTTACCATGTACTCCTGCTATCAAAACAATTTGAAAGGAACAGCACTACTAAAGAACTGATTCTACCTTTTCTTGACAGTGCTCAGCATTCTGATGCTAAAGTCTATACACCCAGAACAAACCTGGGTCACTTATTGATGCCAAATATGTTCATTTTTACATCTCCATTTGGCCTTCCTCAGGTGTGTCTCAGCTTGGGATTACTATCAGTAAAATGTAATCCCTTTTTTCCTTGTCACATTGGCAACACAGAGAAAATTTATGAGGAAGGAAAAATATATTTAATTATTCCAGTATTAAGTTATGCTTTCTGTCCCAGGGAAGCAAAGTTATTAGAAACACCCTCTGCTTGATCCACTAGAGACTGACATACTTACTTGCCT
The DNA here is from genome assembly GCA_013389925.1 of Aegithalos caudatus. Classification (NCBI taxonomy): domain Eukaryota; kingdom Metazoa; phylum Chordata; class Aves; order Passeriformes; family Aegithalidae; genus Aegithalos; species Aegithalos caudatus. The sequence goes on along the minus strand of WEIU01010616.1, from coordinate 212,108 downwards.
TAATAGTTTTAACCAGGAGAGAAATGATAAATTGCCAACTGAGAAGTTATGTGGGTGCAAATGGTTTCCTAACAAATATCTTTGGAGATGAACAGTTTGGATGACTAATTTCTCTCTGCTTCAAAATGTAAGCATTTCTAATAGATTTGACCTCTAAATTCCTCTGCAATTTACTTTAAAAGAGAGATGTTTTTGTTGTCGCAGTAATCCGCCCTCAGAATGTTTTACCTCTGAAACAATCACTAGGTAAAGAATTGAAATATTCCTGTGTTCAGTGAAAAGTTTTCCCACTGAGATGACTCCAGTTTTGAAGTACTATTAACACTAAAGGTACAGGAGTGAGTTGGTAACTAGAGGTGCAAGTAGTATTTGAATGCTTAAGCTTTCTCCAGTGTGACTGGTACAGGAAACAAATCCTATGTTTATTCAACAATTTCCACCTTATTCAATACAATTCTGCATCTTCTGATTCTTCCCTACCCCTTTCTTACAAACTCTTACCCTCTAAGTTTCATTTTCACCTCTGCTCACCAGAATTTTTTCTGCCATCTGTTGAATCTGTTGAGATTTAGTTTGAATATCTTCTTTTAGGCGGTTTTCTCTTCGTTCCACAGTCTCTAATCTCTTCACTTGATTCTCCAGAGAATGGCGCCGTTCCTGCAGAGCAATTATGAGCTGCTGTTTAGGCCACCCAACTCTGCATTAGCACAAAGCAAGGAGTAGTTTCTAGAGAAAACAGGCTGAAGCAGTCAACATATGGCTGGCTTTCATATTTTGAATCCTCATCTCACCCCAAATCCCCCAGGCTAACCACATGTCCTTATCGACTCCTCATTGAAAATAAAACCCCTCTGTTTTCCTCAAAGAAATATGTTTTTTAATTAAAAATGGATTAATGTCTAAAACACTCTCCTGTGAAGAATTACTACAGGAATACATGCTGCTCAGAGCCACCCTGTTGAGGGCTCCTAAACTAAGACACATCCCAACAACTAATTTACTCTAGACAGACACTCTGCACTCACCTCTGCTTCAAGCAATTTTTTCTTCATGCTTTCATTAGAATCTTCCCGGTTCTGCAGTTTCTCCAGCTCCTTCTCAGCTCTCTCCTTTGCCTGACGGATATTCTGCAGGAGCTCAGTTGCCTCTGAGCTGGCTTTCACAGCCTGAAGGTCAAGAGAGAAGAAAACACAGGTATTATATGAAAAGCACACAGAAAAATTCCATGTGTGAAAGGTTCAGAACTTCAAGATGGTCAACAAAACCATCATTCTCAATAAAACCACTACAGGACTTTGGTTTAACAGTTCAAATTAAAGTGTGCAGGAGTCCAAATTTTAACTTCTGCTACATAATTCTGACTTCTATTTCACAAAAAAAAAAATTAGGACACATGTTTGTCTTGCTATACTGCAAGTTACTTGACTCTACATCCTGAAAGTTAAATCTATCCCCAAATTTATCCCAAATTCTTTAAAAGAACTCTCAAAATACTCTTACCAAAGAAAAAGGAGAATAACTTGTTGGCCTACAGATAATTCCTTGGCATTAATGCAGGTAGAAAAGGAGACAGGGGATTAAAACATGATTGTTTTGAAATACTAGAAGTACTATTTCTATGTTCTTTTGGCCTCCATGTTCACAATCATTAACCCTTGAAATAGCCCTCTCTCAGCAGGTGCCAAGTCTGAAAAGCTCAGTCAGGGGATTATTATGAGAACCCTTTTCTTTCCTGCTGAAGGATTCCAGTAAGAGAAGTTCCCTGACTGTTCTTACTGTGACACGTCAGGTGTCAGACTGACCATGACAGCAAATCTTAGGTGTTCTGCACTACTTTCAGCAGACACTGATTAGGTGTTTTAATTCTGTTGTGAATCCTCATCATTCAACATTTTTACTGTGAAGAACTGAACTGCCAAGTGATTAAAGCAGATTATACTGGGAGAGTAAAGCGAGTCCAACATGTGTTTTACTAGTGAGGTAAAACCAGCTGAACCCTTCTTCAGATGCAAGGGACTAGTGCAGTGTCCAGAGCATATCCAAACAGGCCTTTAAATAAGAATTTCTCTACACTACTCCAGTTCTGACTCAGCTTCATTTGTAAAAATAAACACTGTTGACATGTCTCAAGAGCCAAAAGCATATTGAGAGCACCAGTGATTTCAGATACCAGTTCCCACCCCCTTTTCCTTATCATCCCCCATGCTATGACTAATTCTATTTTTGAGGGTAAAACAAAGTGCATCCCTCCTCTTCATTAAGGTTTCACTGGGAAATTTTGTGAAACACTCACTTTCACCACCCAGTCATTACCTTTGTCAGCTTTTCCTGCAGCTCCTGGATTTTGGCCTGCTGCTCTGTATTGATCTATAGTTAGATGAAAAAAGATGGAGGGAAAGAGTCAAAACCAAAGAGGAGAAGATGCTCTTTGCTTATGATATCATATTTGTTTTAATTCACTTCCCAAAAATCTTGGTTCTCCCCTGCAATTCCAACACACCAAAACACTCCTTGGCAAATTTATTCCCATTTTGCTAACTTCCAGTTGATTTAATATTTTGGCTACCAAGAAGATTGTTCAGTGTAAGAACACTCAGAATTTCTTTGCTTTTCATTTGCTGTTCTTTCTGAGTAAAGAAAAACCTTATGTACCCCCAACCTTACTCCAGACTCGGATGACACACAAATGTCTTTGCCTGGCTTCTCCACATAATCCTTTAGGAACAGGTTATCCAGAGACAGCTTTATATCAAATCAGAGAGAACAGTGAATCACACCAAGATGTTTTAGAACATAAAATGAAAGGGAGTGGGGGCTGTGAGGCCATGCATGCCACTGACTAGCCAAAGACATTCTTGGTTTCTGCACATAAAATGAAAGACACAGGAGGCAAAATCTAGGACACTGAAGTAACATACCTTTTCCAGTTTGGAATACAATTCTCCTGCCTCATTTTTTCCTTGATCTTTAACCTGTAACTTAAATATAAAACACATGAAAATCTCAGGAAAAGCAAGGCTTCTATCCAGTCACCACGTCTTGCAATTTAAACAGCAGCAGCTACACACGATATAACTCACATAATGAAAACCACGTTGTGTTAGTTGTACGAACCACGCTAATCTTTGAAGGGCACACCCACAGCTCGTGTGTGCATGTGTCAAACAGCACTAGATAGTGCAGCAAGCCTCAGCCCCCTCTCCCATGAAGCCTAAACTACCTTTTGCAGTTTGTTGTGGCATTCGGCAGCTTTACGTTTGAATTCCTCAGCTGCCAGGCGGGACTCCCTCAACTCCGACTCGTAGAGATCGCTGCGCCTGCGAGCTGAGATCAGATCCTCTTCCAGCTGATTCATCATCAGCCTCATTTCTTCCACTTGAGCTTGGTACTCCTGTAGTTGGGGTGGAAGGGAAGGAGAAGGGATTACAGTTTAGAGGCAACAGGGGAAATGCTTGGAGCAGCAGATTCCAGAATACCGACTGCAGGCAACAGATGCATTTAAGAGCATGTAGAAGAAAGGTAAAGTACAAAATGAAACAGTAAAAACCAAATAAAATAACATCCATGGTTTTCTGGTTTGAGTCTTGCCACTTTCAACTCAATACCTCAAAGTCAAAACATGGACTTTTTGAGAGTGCAGGAACACATACACACAAATGATAAAAATTACTTACATTTCTAATTTCTGAAACAGAAATGTGCTTTTGAGTTGATGTCTCTACTAAATGCCCAGATGCTCCCTCAAGATCTATTTTCTCAGGCTGATAACATGACAGTTATCACAGATCTGCACAGCTTGGGTAAAAGGAAAGAAGGAGAAGCAGAGGGGTAGCACACTGTGGCTTGCAGCCATCAGCTGCTTTCTCTTGACAGAGTGAAAAAGGATCACAGTGCTCAGTATGGGAGACAACCTAAAATCAAATATTATCTTAGAAAAACTATCTAAAACTCACATTGCTCATAGAAGATATTTGCCTATACAGGCAGAAATAAAGATTCCCCATGTAGGAGAAGACAAGATGGGGCATTTGGATGGGGAAGGTGGCAGAAGAACAGAACATTTGAATTGACTATCTCAGTGAGACTGGGAACTCAAACTGAGACTAACTTGAGAGATTGCTTCACATATCTTCACTGGAAGACAAGAATTTAATTACATTTAGCATTTACTAAGTCCTGCAAGTATGCATTTCATAAAATTAAAGCAAAAAAAAAAAAAAAAACCAAAAAAACCACCACACCAAAAAGCCCTCTCCAAAACTGAAGTATTTTTTATGAACGTGAGAGCAAGTAGAAAACATGTACATCAAGAGTTAGGAACAAAGATTGGGAAGGACTGACAGTGGGGGAGTCTATCTCTCTTTCCATTTTAATATCTTACAGTATGCCTGACTACCCCCATATTCAGAAGAGTAACTGTCTCGTGACAGAACCAGGTTTGTCATCGCTCCCTCCAGACAGGCAGCTGCCTTCAGCTCCATGAGTGCCTGCATGAACACTGACCCTGATGGCCGCCCCTCATTCTCCAGCATGGAGAGCTTATGTAGATATTGAAAGAAGCCAGGCCTTTAGCAGATTGCTTTACTGTCCATTACAGGGAACAAAGAATGGCTCTTTGGTTTGTAATCCCAAAATTGGTTCTCCACTTTGTAAGCCAGACAGGGACCTACTCTTTCCAGTTCGTCTCCTATGGAAGGATGATCTTATTTTCTTGCTGGAAAGAATTAGAGCTTTTTTCTAAAAACTAAGCATATATTAACTCAAATATTCTTTTCATACCAATACATTTCTGAACAAAAAAGGCAGAACGGTTTGAAGGAATAAATGTTCTGCTCAGAAATTATAATTTGTTTAGACTTCCTAAAATACTGGGCTTTTATATCAGCAAACACTTGAGCAAAGAATTACAGGTATGACAATAGTTGCCACTGTGACAATGAGCAGTTGGGAAGGGAGGAGAATGGGGAAGGAGAAAAGAAGAAAGAAGAGGAGATAATTAGTAATATTTCAGGTTTTCTTGTTTCATCACATTTGCAAGAATGTCTTTGAATAAGATCAGGTCAGAGGAACAGGTCACACCACTCAAGGCAACACAGAACAAACGTCTGGGATATGCATTGGTCAGAGCTTTAAAATACCAAGAGGTATTTAAGCACAGATTACTGGACAAATTCAGGGCATGTACCTGAAGCAAATCACATCAGGGAGCTACACAAAAATGAGTGGGGCTTTCAAAAAAATACAGATTCTGATTTGTTGCAATTTTGTCTGTTAGTACGGTTCTTCATCCAAGAACGACCAGAGCACAGGTTTAGTTAAAACAAAAAACAAAACAAAACAAAAACCAAGCACATGCCCCAAGCAAACAAAAAACCCCACAAACCCACCATGCTCTTCTATCCAAGTACCTGAGGTTAAGTTGAACCTACAGCCTCACCCTAAGAATATTAAATGCCTAATTATTGGGTTTAGAAGATTCTGATTTGCTGTGGATTTGATTCATTCTCCCTCAAGCCTCAGGTTTCCAACAGCAAAACTCTAAGGGGGTCTTCCAATTCTTAGGTCCCTCTGACTTAAAAATCACGGTCCAAGTGTTTAATGGCCAAGATCCACCTGCTCCTATGAGTCAGCACAAATCTCTCAGCTTTTGGTTGCCAGGTTCTTGCATACATGTTTCAGGGAGCTCAGAAGGCCACCACAGACATGAAAGTCTGGAGGATTCATTTGTTAAACTAAGCAGCCTCTTTATGTCATTGTGAATCTTCACAAGCCAAATTAAGAGATTCTGGGACAAAGCATTTGATTAAAAATTACTTGCATTATGTTTCCTCTGTTACATGTGTCTGTACTGCCTAAGAATCTACGGATATTTAACATCGTCAAAAATGTTGCCCATTGCAGTATTTAAAGCAACTTTGCTAGCACAGCACCAGAAGAGAGAGTAGGGAGCTTTAGATCCCTTGTATTACATAAAACAACCACCCAGAAGGATTCTGGGGAAGTCTATGGAGGCCAGCTACATCCAGAGGGTTGGGTTTGCATTTCATTACTTTTTATATAAGAGCTACTCATGTCTGGAGAATTATTACCAAGGTTTCTCAGCTTCCTTGTCTCAGAGACTTTGAAATGAGTCAGTTAATGTTTGTAAAGTGCTTTGAAGATGAAAACCAACAGATAATCACAAAGAATTGTTTGAATGCTATAGCAAATTTCCATGTCTTTTTCTCAATGCAGTATGTTGCTGTTAATTCAAAAAACTGAATGGGTTCTCCCTTGTAATGACCACATTTATCACAATGTTTTAATTTAATTTTGACTTTTTTTTTCTTATGAGCAACTATGTGAATTAATGAATTTTCAACATTCTTTGGGTAGAAAAGAAAATTACTAATTTCTACTTTGCAAACAGATCAAATCAGGAAAAGAACAGTTAGGCAACACGTTCTATTTTGAAATGCTATTAAGCATTTTAAATTGTAAGATAAAGAAGAAAAAAATTTTTAAAAATAAAAAACACACAAAATTCAGGTTATCTCAGTTCTCTCCCAGGTGAAGATTCATTAACTTGAGAAAATTCCATACTTTAACCATTTTAAATGGGTAGATCATTTCTAGTGCAACACGTTACTAAAGCATTGCAACTTTCTCCTAAACTGATTGTATAGACAAAGTACTTTCAGGACTAGGAAAAGAAAAACATGAAGTCTGGAGTTTGTGCTTATTTGCAAAACACCCAGGTGGAATTTTGTTGCTTGCTGTATTGTCCAGGAACCCCTGTGAAATCACACAGCTTGGAAGCTATCGCAGCCTATCAACACCGAGCACAATCCTGGCACCAGAGCTAGAATATGCCAAGAATGCCTGTTTGTGGGCAGCCACTCTGCTCCCCAAAGAAGCAGGAGTACCTGTTCTTTGATCTCTTGCAGTTTTCGGCTTTGCTCTCTGATATCATGAAGTAGCTGTAGTGCCTTATCATCTTCCTGAGACACCTCCATCCGTGCCTGCTCCAGGCTGCGCTTTAAGCTCTGCAGAAAGCAAAATGTTCAATACATAGGCTTTGGTTTCTCAAATGCTTGTATAATGAAGATCTTTAGTTATACAAATGCCTCCTTGACTGCAGTGAGGCGTTGGAAATAAAGGAGGCACCAATGATGGAACCCTAATGAAATTCATGGCCAGTGCTGCTCCTATCTGAACAGAAGCAGCCCATTTTACAAACACTGTTTACTCAACTTAAATCTTAGTTCAAATCTCCACTTCCTCACGTCAGGTTTAGAGACAAAAACCAAACACAGATCACAAAAGGCATCCATTATTGACAGCATTTATCTATATTTTATCCAGCACTATTAATTCACAACCTAGATACAATCCTTCAACTTCATGTTACTTACATTTTTCTTGTTGCTGTTAAGTGAGTCAAATGCTTTAATCATTGTTAAATTTCTGTAAGGAACAGAAGAGCTGAGTCTGTATCTCACCACGTGTCTTACCTCCAAATTTGGAGTCACCAGTGGAGTGGTGCTTCTATTAACTGAGAGTTATTCATCAACAGAAAGATACAAACTGAATTTTCTTTACCTAGTAGCATTCAGTATAGGAAAATCACTTGGCCCCATTTTAAGATGCCCTTCCCAACAAACCAAGACATCAGAAATGCTTTTCAATTCTCTGGAACAGAGTATTAGCTGCATTTTTGTTCTTGGTACAAGAGAGGAAACATAATTGTGTATCTAACTGAAAATACAGAGACTATCAACTAGAATGAAAATATCCTCTCTGGAATATTGCCAGTGACAACTGGGCAGACATTCCAGCTCTCATGAAAAATGATCTTTGAAGACATGGTTTCACAGCCTCATTTTTACATTCTACCTGAAAAATAGCACCTGTCCTAGATCCTCCCTGACACTGTGCTGGGGAACAGGATGGGTCTGAGCTCAGGACACCACAGATGGAGGCAACACCACTGCTTCCTAATCCTATTTGTTCTTGAAGATTTCTGTCTAGGCACTGATTAGGCCCCATCCTCTTCCAGGCTAAGAAACCTTCAAGAAGCACAACCCAGGCATGTTCTAGCACAGCCAGTAAGACAAACATCACAAAGAGTTTCAGCAAGACCAGGACAGTAGTCACTCCTGCATGATCTAAGCACATGACCATGAAACAACATCTGAATAAAACTACCAATCAAGCTTTTGCAAACAATTCAGGGCTCCATGTTCAACAGATATCCTCTCACATAGTATTTTCTCTCCATCAAGTACCCCACTGAAAGCATGATGGAAGAGAAAGACAAAGACCACCAGATTTCAGGCCTTCAGAGGTGAAAGGACTGGTGTAAGGGCTCACACTGCATTCTGTGATATAGGTGGCCAGGTCCTGCTCCAGGAGGGATCGCTGGGTCTCAGAGGCTTTCAGTTCCACCTCCTTTTGGCTAAGTACAGCCTCCACCTCTGACACTCTCCGGTGCAACCGCGTCATTTCCTGCTCCATCTGCAATAAATATCAAGAGGTTATAAAGGGGGGCTTCAAAAGCTTTGTTAACTGCTACTTTCAGAGCTCTCTTTGTAAGGAATTTGTCTCCAAGAGACTTCTAGCTATGTTTCTCCAAATGGTGTTTAAATTCCGATACCATTGTCTCTGCTCCAGGAATGCACAGTTCTTCTTAAGGACAAAGTAGTAAGTCTAAGTCACCCCATTCATTCAAGCTGCTTGTTCATATTCAGTCATTCTTCGAACCCCAGTTAGCAAAGAAGACACAATCATTTTTCACCTGACTTGCAGAGATGGGTCACTTTAACCTTATCCCAAATCCATGCTGGACCAGAAGATGGTTTCCCCCCATCTCCTTGTCAGGAGCAAATGGTCAAATCCAGAACCGAGCAGGGAGAAAAGTAATGGAATTCTCATAAAAGTCTCAAAACAGGCAGTAAGTGTTAAAAGACTCCACCAGGTTCCCTTTATTGGAGCACAGCAACTGTTACAAGACGTTCACCATAAGCAGTGACGTGACAACAGTTATATAAGCAGGAGCTGATGAGTGAGGAAGAGCCCTCAGAACAGTACTGCTGTAATGTGTGTCTGATGAAGAGGCAGGGGCTGCAGGAAGAAGCAGTCGTCTGTGGCACGCTGAGAAAAGCACTGTTTAAAATCCAGAGCCGCTTCTTGTTAAGTTAAAAGTATCTACAGCAACAGCATGGCCTAAATTCATCTCCCCTTGTACTGGACAGGAAGCCACCTCTCTGAAGGAAAAGCACTTTGCCCACCACGAGTCTGGATGATCAGCAGCATCTGACAGATCCCTGGACATACAGTGGTTGCAGATTCCTGGAGCAATGGGTGTGGCCAATCGCATAAATAAATACCTTGTGACACTTGTCCTGGGCGTCTTGGAGCTCTTTGCTCTTGAGAAGAAGTGTCTTTTCCATGGAGCTGACCTTGGCTGGGGAATCCACACTTGAAAAAACAGATCTAAAAGAGCAAAGCCAAACAGCACATGAATATGGGCAAAAGGTACAGAAATCTGATTTATGCAGCCTCTGTAAAGTCATTGGGTACTTACTTATTCCAGGATAAAAGAAATGTGATTGTGCAGCAATCACAGCCTCACAGCCATCATTGAAGATCAAACGTACCATAAAAGCTAATGACAGCACATCATTATTAAATAATCCACGTGTACTTCTAGTTACAATATTAATATTTTCCATCAGTGGCTATGTCAGAGTGCAAAACAATAAATCACAGCAGCAGTTTTGCATGATTTGTAGGGATTTATAGGTGCAACAAAAACAGAGCATAAAGTCAACGTAACCGTGTGGAAAGATAACAAATTTTCAGAGAAATGCTTTTTATTTGGTTCTTCACTTTTAAACCGGTTTTTAAATTATCATCAGAGTATAAAATCCCTACAAACTTTAACATGTCATAATCTGCACCACAGGAAGAAGAATTTAATATCCTTAGTTACATTCTGTGAATCAAAATTGAAACTTCCCTAACCCAACTCATATGATCCCTACAAACCCAATCAATATCAATATGATTAGTCACACTGCAGAACTTCAGAGTTCCTCTTAGAAGTAATTTTTTTTCCTGAGACACAACTGTACTGTTCAAAACAATTTGACTCCAGAAACCAGGGGAAAATATTTACTTGATCTTAAGCTTTCTGTCTAATTGGGACTCAGCATTTAAGTTTACCATTCCTGCTAGTTTAAATTTATTTTAGAAAGTGATAGGAAGCCACCTGATGTTTAGGAGCATATTTTTAGTGCTTTGCACGATCTTAAATATGCAACCTGCAACCAAAAAAATTAAGTACACACATCAAAACACAATTTTAAAAATCACATTCTCCCTCGCATAAAATGATTCAGACTAGAGACTCGAGCAGTTAATGATGGAAGCAGTGTTAACTGATAGATGAAAACGCAGCAGTACAATAAAGGTGCTAATAAAAGATCACACAGGCTGCCCACACGTTGCTTTCTGCTTCTCCTGGCCACAGTTTGGTGTGCAGCCAGTTATCCCCACGGAGAGAAAGGAGCTTTGAGCAGCTCTCTGCACAGAGCCAGACACCCACACACAGCAGCCCAGGCTCCTCTCAACACCAAGGAAAGTTTCATTCCATCACCACCATTTTCTGAGATAAATCTACTCCTTAATCCAACTGGATATGCAGCAGAGGCACAGAAAGATGTACATGGATTTTTACAAAAATGCAGCAACATTTCTGTATCAAACAGATCTTCAGCACCACCACCTTGAGCAGTGATTAGGAAACACTGTTTTAATATCAGCAAACAAGCACAGCAAAATCCACCAGTGCTGCCTGCAAAGGTCAGATATGAATATATCTCTTCAGAAACCTGATATGGAAAAACTTAGAAGAAAGACTCCTGCATGTCAATGATAGAGATATGATCAGGACTTACTAAAAAAAAATTGTTTAAAATTAATGCTTTTATACGGCATTCCTTTAGCCCTGGTCCAATCAATCTGATCCGTCAAATTACCATATTTAAAAATCAATTTATAAAGCGTGTCTATACTCCTACAGAGAAAAAGCAACCATCTGAGAAAGATGCATATTAAATCCCATAACAGCTGGGTGTACAAACAAGGCTAAAAATGAATAGTTGAGAAAAGCAGTCTAAAAATACAAATTAAAGCTCACATTAACTAAAAAAGACACTAAGGAATCTGCTTTCAAATGTTAATCAAATATATGTAAATAGCTGCAAATATGTACTGAGACAAATCTGAAAATCTTCTTATAATAAAATTTTGTTTTACAGGTCTGAAATGTATTGGCTGAAGCAATCTTTTTTTCTTCTAATTCTAGTTTCAACATTAACCATCAACTTTTTTACTTCCATTCTTTTCAGATCTGTGGCATTACCTAAGAAAACTCTAGCCAGTTCTCACAAAGCTGGCTTTATTTGTGTCTTCTATTCCACCTCCCCAAAAGAGCTAATTTTATTCATCATTTTTGCTTGTTTATTTAATTTGCTATTAAAAGAATCAGAGCCTAATATTACAGGCACTATTTTGCATTTCAAAAATTTCTCATGGTGAGCCAGCTGAAAGCATCCCCAGGCATTGCAAGGAACAAGCAGGAACAGGAGGGATTCAGGACATGAAGAGCTCTGCAGAAGGTAGATGGTTCAGCCAGGTGGGATGGGATGGGGCACAGGAGACTGTCCAAGCTTGGATTTCATGTGGTGACTGCAGAGGGAGCTGCTCCTCAGGGTTGGTGTTGGCTTTGGAAGGGGACAGAAAGTTACAGACACAACTACAATCTTTCCTCCCCATCCCTGTCCAAAGTGAGGAAGAAATTCCTTAAAAAATATATGTGCTGGTGACACAATGATTTTCCTGCCATGGAAACAGTACCTCTTATCCCCAAGGGAAGCTGATCTCAGTCAGCTCTGGACACACAGTTTTTAGGAGATATGCTCTCCCACTAATTCTTTCCTGTGTACAAATTGTATTTGAACAACTTCCTGAACATCCATACAACCTTCACAGTATCAGAAAGGGGCAGACAGAGGAAATCAAGAGAAATGGAATACTGCCTAATCTAATAAGCCTTGTCATGGTGATAGAAGCTATTAACAGAGCATGACAAGGTGGAAAATACCCACATTTCTGGGGCACTTATATTCTTCCTCAGTCAGCATCATTGCAGAAATTAAACACATACAATCCAACATCAAAAGCCATGATGCAAAGCCATCATTCAGGCTGTGACCATCTCAGAATATTTCATTTAATTAACTGCTACATCTGGATCAATTCTCTTAGCACAGTTTCTGCTGTTTCCTCTCAAGTGTGAAAAAAAAAGAGTAACAAAAGGTAACCAGCTCCATCAACAAGAAAACTGCAATAAAAGATTAAAAAAAAAACCCAAAGCCAAGTCTAGAGTACCAAGCTCTCACAGCACTGGCTTTGCCAATTTACTTTCCAGAGAAGCAGTGCCTGCATGACTAAAAGCCAAGTTAACTTAGAGCTGACTAGTGATTTCACAGCTAGATCAGCAGCAGCCTCAACCAGCAGAATGAGCAGAAATGGTGCTGGTTGTGTAAAAGCTCCTCCAGCCCTAAAGTGGCTGAGATGAAGAAAAAAGCATTGGCATGGGAAAAGCTCTGAGCTGATTCTTGGTATCCAACTCATACCTTGCACATCCCATCACAGCCTGGAGCTTCCTGTGTCCTTTTCTGCCACTGTCCTAAGCCCCCAACTCACCTGTGCTTCCTTCTCACAACCATGGGCACCATCTGGCCTAATCCTGGTCCCCACACAACATGATGATAATCTCATCCCCCATCCCTCATGCTCTATTCTTTTTAGCATTATACTCATCTGTACCTTCCACCCCCTCGTAAATGCTTGCTCAGGCCTAAAAAAAACCAACCAAAAACAAACAGTGATACCATCAATCTGTGAATAGAGCTCGCTGAAGCAAAGCATATTTTTGGTATGCTCATCCTGTGCTTCCTCTTTCATCTATCTTTGGTGAAAGAGCTTACCAGAACCCAACAAACTGTTGGAAGAAATCAGCAGAAATCCTTCTTCTTGGAGGAATGGCCCATTTTAACTCTCGGTATTTTATAATGACAGTCACGAATCCATAGGAAATTTTTAAATTAAAAAACCTCAACCCCAGTAACCCAAAACAAACCAGAAAACAAAACGCCAGAAATCTTGAGGAACACCACTTCTTACAGAGAGAACACAGGCAGGCAAAAAATTTGCATAATAAACTATTTTTAAATAGGCACTTATTTTTATTAGGTATTTTGATATATTTTATTTGGTATTTATTTTTATTAGGCACTAATTTCATTAGGTATTTATTTTTATTAGGCAGTTTGGTATATTTGGTTAGCTCTGGATTTATAACATATTTATCTTATGCTTCTGCTACTCACCAGCAAAGGACAAGAACAATTTTCCTCCACCACTTGATGCATATTTTTGGCAGCTAAGGGTTTCTGTCACTTGTTCTGAGCACTGGAGATCAGCCATGGTTAGGGACAGGAAGTAAAGTGAGGCTGGCTCTTAATGGAATTAAACCCTTGGTTGCCTCTTATCTTGTCACAGTCACACGCTTGCAGCCAAACCAGCAGGCAGATTTGCAGTCAGGCTCCTCTCCCCCACATGCAGAATTCAGAGGCCATGATGAGAGAAGGAGTTAGCTGCTCCCTCTCTGCAGCCTCAGCCCAGCTCTCCTAAGAGCAGATTCACTTAAACACTTTGCTAATACAGGAACCCATGACTTAAGCAATGCCCTTGATTTCTCCTGATTGCTTCCTATGACACATTACTGCTGTGCCTTTTGCATTTTTGTTAAATCTCACATTTGTTAGGACACAAGTTCTCCTCAAATCTTATGCTATGGGGCAGCTGACAGAGCATTGTAATTCCAGGGACCCTTCTAAACTACACACCAACCATGTAATTTCTGGCAACAGGTCTAAGGGACTTGGGCAAAACCTTCTAGCCTGAAGTCACTGAGAGAGTAGAAAAGAGAATCCGTCATCCTTCTTCTGTCCTTCTTTTTTAAGTGCCTTTTCTCTGAAGTATTTGAAATTCCCAGGTCATCCATAGCTTCTTACTGTGCAGTGGACAAGGGCAAGAGCATAACCCCCACCTCCACAGTTTGACAGCCCCCAGATTAAAAGTGCAGAAAGTTTCAAGTCACTGGCACTCTGCAGCTGCCTGGCCTTACTGTGAGCAGCACTAGAGGGTTTGTGCTGCAGACAGGAAAACAGATCTGCATCACTTAGCAACCATAAGGTTAGACTTTCACAGGAAAAGATTTTTATTTTTAAATTCTGGACTGAAAAAGTTGATGACTTAGGACGTCCCAGAGGAGGCATCCCAAGACTCACAACAGATAAGCCCCCTCCATGCTTTACTATTCTTCATCTAAGAATTTCATTTCCAAGGCAGTGTGGACAGAAACAGAACTGTATTTCCTCAAGTAAAACATATATCAGACAGTATTTTATAAGTAAGAAGTTATCTTTGTGACCCATTTTCAGTACTATTGAGAATAAATTATTCACTGCATTATTTAAATACAGGTATTTTAGAGTCTCCATTAGGGCTTTGCCATACTTAAATCACCTTCTTAGAACAAAAGGCAAGTATTTACTGCTAAAAATAAGTGCATTTATTGAGATCTCATTCAAGAAAAAAAACCCAACATTAATATCTACTCATATTAAAATTATTTGGGGGAAAATTAATTATAAGATGCCTTTCTGTTCCAGTTTAAGAAAAAACAGGCCACACCAAACAGAAGTCTTACTTCAGTCAAAATTTCTGCAGAGGACATTAATCTCCATATTCATTTGCTATACCTCTTCTCACCTATTCCCAAAATTCAAATGCATTCCATATGCATTTTTGGTACCAGCTCCACAGAGAAAGCACCTCAGTCCATCTGCTACAGCTCTCTCAGCCTGCAGCACAGTTACACCACGGTTCTGAGACTTTACCCCATGCTCCTGTTCAGTTCTAGTCCTGGGCCCAAATATATGCATGTTTTTACCACATATATATGGTCACTGCTTTTCTGACTGTTACCTCAATAGCCATATAGGTACACAGACTGCAGTTCCCCAGGCAGACAAGGTAACAGCCTAAGTTATCTCACTCCTAAATTAAGACAGATTTTAACCCCAGGTATCTACAGATCTAACATTCCATCCTGCTGACAATATTGGATCATTTCACCAAAAGAACACTTTTTGGGGTTTTATATCCTCTCCCTTCCTTCCTCTTTTGCAATAAAACCAACTCTGCTGAGGAGGGGCATCCAAAGATTCCCTTTTTATTTCTGGCATAACCATCCTGTAACCTTGATTCACGGTGTGAGCAAGATCAAAGATGTCAACAGTATCACCAAATTCGGTGACAAGCTTACTGCAGAGCAACTATCACAACCAATATGACACAAAATGAAACTCAATTAAGACAGATTGACAAGGAAGTCCCTGAAGGGAGCAAACCAGTAGCAGGGAATGAGGGTTGACACTGTGAAAACACAGTGCATGGAGTCACTAACCCAGCCAAAGCCACTGCGTTCCTGAGAGGCCTCCTGGTCCTGAGCTAAGGACTTCCCAACTTAATACACTGCACTAATACTTTTTCAATAGCTTTGTCATCAGAAACCAACCACCCACCACATCAAATTGTTTATATCCTTCTTTTTCCTCTGACTCCATTCTCTCAGAAATCATGTTTTCTTTCCACTGAAAACCATTTCTCTGAGGTCTTTACATCCCCCCCCCACACGGATAAAAGATTATTTATCTGAATCATTTTATCTGAATCTCCAGTCTCTGAGCACACAACACAGCAATGCCCAGTCCCCCTGTTTAACTTGACCCAGCAGCACAGAGCCAGCTGCCATGCAGCTCCTTCCCTTGCTCACTGACCCATCACTGCACATTCCCAGGTTAGTGGAGCTCCTTTTCCATGGATCACTGGTTCAGCCTTACACATTCCCAGCACTTGGTGCCCACTCTCTGACCCAATAAAATAACACCATCCCCTTTTTCCATCTCCGAACTCCTCAGTATTCTCCTCCTTGCAGGGATCTGCAGTACCAGAAATGCAATCAGCCTACTGCTCCCTGCTTAACAGCAACAACTAATTCAAACTATTTGAACTACAATTTTAATAACAACTGGTTTAGAATGAATCCTTCCATTCCATTTCCTCCTCCTCATCCCAGAAATAATCAGAAAACAGTAGGACATGCACAAGAAACACCAGCAACAGATAAAGCCCGAATCTGGCATCTTCCCTACAGCAGAGTACAGGTCAGTTAAAACACCTTTTCCTCACACACACACACACACACACACACCATCCTCTCTGTAACAAACCTTCCCATTTTCCAGCAGTCCTATCCACCTGAGCAATAATTTCTACTTACTCTGATCT
The DNA here is from genome assembly GCA_013389925.1 of Aegithalos caudatus. Classification (NCBI taxonomy): domain Eukaryota; kingdom Metazoa; phylum Chordata; class Aves; order Passeriformes; family Aegithalidae; genus Aegithalos; species Aegithalos caudatus. The sequence goes on along the minus strand of WEIU01010616.1, from coordinate 195,641 downwards.
GAGTATCCCCAAAGCCTTGATGAATGAAAACCCCACAAACGGCAAATCTTCCCCCGAGAATCCTGCTGGGTTCAACTGGCGCGTAGAGGATAAAACCCGCGAATTCTTCTCTGGTTCATCAAAATTTGAGGTGTCATCATCAGACTTGAGAGTAGGAACGAAGGGGGGAGGAGCTGGTGGAAAAAAAGCAAGAAGAAAAGACAAAATTCAGCTACAGTTCACTCTGCAACAGTCCCACTCATTCAGTGCTTGCAATGGCACTGCAGCTCCTGCTTTTAATCTTGCTAACACAAGCAGACCGAGCTGCTGCTCTCAAAGCGTATTACAGCAACAAGAGATTAACCCCTGAGCTGCCAACATGGCTACCACTCTGCAGGCACAGCATCTCCCACACTGATCAAACTGGGACTGAGCTTGGGCACTGGAGATTCTGGGGTTTGGGGTTTTCTCAGGTTAAGATGTTGGGTTTTTTAACACATAAATAATAAAAATCAAAGCACCAGGCTAAGAAAATCATTACTGTAATATAGCCAGAAGCCTGTCGATCCTGATTCATCTTGAAAAGGAAAATGTCTCCAACCTGTCCAATTAGTGACAGTACCTGAGAAAGAAGCCCAGTGCTGTGCTAGTCAGCTAAGGGATACATCTTACCCTTTAACACTAACAAGAATCTTCTCAGCATGGGTTTCTAATCAACAGCAAACTGGTCTTTCTCCTGGAAGGTTCTAATAAACTATAGCTAAGAAAAGCTCACTGGTCTTTAAGAAAGGAAGATTGATTTTATTTCTCTAAAAGAGCTTGCTTAAGATCTGGAACTCTTGCCGGGACACCACTGCAGTCTGGCTCTGATACAATCAGCTCTGAAGAGAGGTATAAATAGCAGGAATTACAATGTATTTCTTACTATAATTTCTAAATTGGTACCACTTAACTTGCTAAGGAGTTGTTTAATTTCAGATGATTTTCTCATGCTTGCTTCAGTTTAATTAACCTAAGGAACAAAAGGACAAGTTCTTCTCGGTGATGTGCAGCACCCGAGCTACCTGCTGGCTTGGCTACGTGTGGGAAAGGAATGAATGCAGAAGCCCTGCTGTGCAATCCCTACCTCATTAAATCACGTTTGCTAGCATTTATTTATTTATTTCATCACTCTGGTCCCCACTCACTGCAACTCTGAGATTAGCAAAGGACAGACAGCTCCTCAGCCAGCAGCTCAAACAGCCCATCGTCAGCAGCTGATGGAAGCGGAGTGTGCTAAAACCGTTACCATGGATCCAGTATGGATCTCCTGCAGCTGAAGGGCTGATGAGGATTGAAGGACCGGGAGCAAACACTCCAACCCCTGCAGTGCAGGCTCCCTGCTCCCGAGTCCCCGCATGCCGGCTTTAACCCTACCTGCCTGCGGCGTGACAGACCGTGAGTGGCAGGGGCACCGCGAGTCACGGCTGGAGGCGCTGGCTCCCTCTAGGCTGCCAAAGCTTCCACTGCCTGCCTTTAACTCTCCTTTCCCTCGCTGGAACTATCCAGCAGAGCGGCAGGAACGGCCCAAATAAAATAAAGAATCTCTCTGCATCAACGGCCAAATCCCAGCTGCACGGGCAGGCTTTGGTAGCAGCTCCCTGAAGAGCCATCCTGACGCTGCTCCCATGCAGGGAAGTGAGAAGAAATTCCATGAATCGGATGCTGTTCGTGTACAGTAGTTCCAAGTACATTAGAATGAGATAAATGGGAAAATGTACAAATTAAATGGGTTATCTAGTAAGCGGTTTCAGCCTGCTGGAACTTAGCAGCTCCAGAACATTTAAATTTATGTCAGTATCACAAATCTATTAATTTCTTCTATTTTAATAGTTATAACAAAAATACATCATATAATACTGATATTTGTGCACCATAAACATAGTTTCGAAATATAGATTGATTAGGATATGTATTTCCTTTTAAAAATCACTTCATATCAGAATAATGTCCAGCTACTCTTACATATACTCTTACTGATTAAAAACAGAGAAGTAACAGAAAAGAAATTGTAAGAATATCATCTTTAATGCAAAGAAAAGCCCAAAATTGTAATTAATTCACAGCAGAGGAGGATCAGTTCAGGATTAGTATTTTTTGGTTTCAGAACCTTTGCTGAAAGAACTCTGTGCTTTTTTCTCACAGAAAGGGGTTGCTGTGGGGTTTTTAACATTGTTTTTGAAGGCAGATACTGTCCATGAGATAAATAGAGAAAACAGCAAACTCTTCACTTCATCTGCAAAAGCCTAGAATGTTTTAAAGAGGTAGCAAAAAACCAACTTAGCTGCCTTTTTGTAAGGGTACAAGCACGCTGTTCTGTACTCCTCAAAGCCCGATAGACAACTTCATCTCTGGAAGAGAGACCTAAAGCCTTACTTCCCACCAGAAATGAGCAAAGATCTTGAAAGTCATCTTCAAGCCTTTGCAATTAAACAAAAAGTTGTTCCTCTTACCAACAATAAGAATTGCTACTCAAACCACATGCATAAAAGAAAATATCATTTAGCTATGCATGCACATAAAAAGATGAAAAAGCACTCAGTGGGGGAACAACGGATGCACAGAGATAAAACTGAATGTGAGACAGAGCAAACCTCTGGGACTGGTGGGAAACTAGTTTCAGGAGCACAATGTCTTACACTACAGCTTCCTCTGATGTTTAATAAAATATGAGAACAAAGAAGAGAAGTTGTGAATACTAGATTAAAAAACAATGAAATAAACCTTTGCCCTCTATTTTGTATTCACTAAAATCTATGGCTAACAGTCCAAAAGCTCTGCAACTCTGCAGTGTAACTTTGTTACAATATTTGTATCAAGAAATAGTAGCAACTAAAGAGAAAACTTGGAACAGTCATTCCACAAAAACACCTCTAGATGTTAAGTAGTTCTGAACTTGTCAACAGTGGCTGAAAATGAGAAGCAAAACTTCTGAACAAGTTTCAGCATGCAGTAGGGAAAAAAAAATCACTTATGGGTAAGAGAATAACTTTAAAAAAAAAGCTAAATCCATTCTGTCTGATGTTGTTAATTATTTGGTAGCTTCTCCATGGATTTTTATTCCTCAAACTAAGGAATTCTTTATCTGATCCCAAATACCCATAAGAATAAACAGAGTAGTCTAATAAAACCAAGCTAAAACAGACAAGCAATTTTGCTCTCAAGTGTGGGTCACACAATGGCATAATATGTAATTAAGTTATTATTTCTTGTTTAAAACCAGAAAGGTGTCACACAACAATTTGCAGAACAAGATGAGAACTGGTGAATGCAAATACATTGAGGTGCTTATCAATTGCTTCTTTAAAGGGAAGGATCCTTCAGCAGAGGTCAAGATAAGCCTCTGAGAAATAAATGTGAGCACCATGCCATCACATCTGACAAGGTGACAAATTTGCACTTTCCTCAGGCTCACCCAAAAGGAAGACAAAAGTATTACTCAAGAAGACAGTAACCCAGTGCTTCTACTCACACAAACTGGTTGGGTACAAAGAGCTCCTTTTGTCTCCAACACGTTACAACAAACGTACATGTTCTGTTTACCATTTAAAGTATCTTGTAGAGAACTGCATGTTTTAAAAAAGCCAATTCCTTGCCTAGATACATCCCCACTTGTGGAAGGATGTAACCCTCTTCCATCTGTTCCAAAGAATGACTTTCAGAGGAAAAGGGGGTGTTGTAGGTTGCTAACTTTAAAGGAAAAAAAAAAAAAAAAAGAAAATGAAAAAATTAAAAAGAAAAAAGGAAAAATCCAAAACCACCACACATACTCCAGTACTTTAATCAGCTTATCATTAAGATTAGATAAAGTGTATTTTATGGAAAAAAGCCTTTTTTTTTTAAACTCTGCTTCAGTGTGTGTATTTATGACTGGTACAAAGAACATTGCCTTAACCAGGTCTTTCTATCCTTTCAAAATATTTTCATGCAAATTCAGAAGAGAGAGACTGCATTTCCCCTGGGACAGTGAAAGACTCAACTGAAATAGGAAACATAAAGGCAACACAGAATGTTTCTTAAGGATAAAAATGTGTCTCTTCTTGATCTACAAGGTGATCTATAAATGCTTTCTGAGGAAAAGCATCCACACAGCCTTTTTAAATAGGTTAGGCATTCCTCTTCCTCAGGCTCTAACAGACCTATTTGAGAAAGTGTTATGAAAGAAAAATAGACAACCCTAGTGATGAAATTAAAGGAAATTTTTGCTAAGACCTCTCATTAAAAAGGCACTGTGCTAGTTCTAACCTATCTATACAATATTATCTCAACACCTTTACTGTTCTCTCAAGACAATGATCCAACACACACATTTCTATTAATAAAGTGAATTCCAACCTGGAAGTGATCTCCACTTCAAGAGAGAAGTCAACACATTTTTCTGAAGACAAGAATTTAAATGAAACACCACAATGTGTTAACATTCTGAATGACAACGTGGTGTTCAAGGATAATTGTCTTGGACTTTTGACTAATGACATTTGGGTCCTGCCTGTTTAACAGCACCAAACAGTTTAAAAATCAGCCTTTAATACTTTCTCAAGTTCTTCGGTTTGCACAAGACATGGACTCTTGTCTTTCCATATATATAGCTTCCATATGCAAGTCCAAATATGCCATTCCATTTTCAAGGCCTCTTGGACTGTAGTTACAAAATAATTCTTAAAATGAAAGGCTCTTCATGCTGTACATGTATTGCTTAGGTAAGAATGAAAGTTTTGTGATCATCTCCCAGCTAGACTTCAGCAAGCAGATTTTTGAATTACACAGAATGCAGCCTTGTTGCTGATAACTCAAGTATGTCATTCCCCCATTCTCTACCTCTGATTTTAGATATTTTTCAGTTACTCAAATGGTTTTGTTACCAATTTTCCAGTGAAATACCTGATCATTTAGCTGAAACACAAATATGTTTATTTCAGGTAAATAAATTCCAAACTATTTTCAGAAAATTCTGAATAAATTTGAATACAATTTGAATTTGAAATTCTGAATGAAAATGAACACAAACTTTTGAAAGTTTTGGGTTGTTTTATTTTTGGGGAGGAAGTGTGGTGGTATCTGTTTCAGGGTGGGTTTTTTTAATAAGCTTTAGAAGTCATTGAATACCAGAAAACCAACAGAGAGCAGAATCTATAAGTGTGTTTCAGTACAATACTCCAACGAAGAGGAAAAAAATCACCTGTTGAGACTAATTCAAATAAACCTGACCTGAGGTTTAATGGTTTGATTCTGTTTGAGCTGCTTCTACATAACAGACACACAACTTAGACCCAAGGGAAGTTGGGAGCTTTTTTTAGAGGCAATGATCTTTTGGAAAGGGGTTTACTAAAAAGTCAAGTGTTTCATAGGTTACCATAACAACAAAATGTAACACTGAAAAGCCCCTTAATGACACATTCTTAACCAAAATCGGTGCATTAAGAATGGCTATCCTGGAGCTCTCAGCATGATAATTAAATACCTGCAAGGCAAAAGTACCAATTTTTTTCTCTACCTTGCTCAGCCTGAAATAGAAATTACATCACTGCCCTCATAGACTCTAGAGAAGTCTGACTATACTGACACAGAATTTGTTTAACCATTATGGAATCAGAGAGTCAATTCAGTTGGCAAAGACTTTAGGATCACCCAGTCTCAATACTCCACAACCTTAAAGTCTTTGACCAGATTAACTTGGGGGAGTGAGATTCTTTAATGTAAATCTAAATCCTATGACCTCTTCCATCACCCACCTTCTCAAGCTGCCATTGCTCCAGTTAAACATCACTATCAGCAGAGGTCAAGATTAGAAAGAAACCTTTAGCTTTTAGATAGCCCAGGTCAGACCTGACCCAGGTTTTGAACAGAATGACAGCAACACCGCTCAGAAAAACCAGCACAGGGAGAACCACTACAGAGAGCAAAGCAATAGGTGATACATTGAATCTGCTGCTTAGAGCAGGGAGACTGCTGCGTTTTGTGCTAGTTACAGTGGGGGTTTATCAAGTATGAGGCATAACAATGAAGTGAGGGGTCAAAACTGCAGGAATCCTCACAGTAGGTAGGTGTGGATATTACAGGGAGTGATGCAATCCGCTGGCCAGCTGCAGACAGAAATGAGATTTTTAAAATTCCAAATGATTATTCCAATATTATAACCACACCGGGGTTGCCTAGTGCCTTGTCCATCAGCATCACTGCTGCCACATGAATTGGCAAAATGCTCCATTAACTCGTGCAGCTGTGTGAATACTACACAGGCAATTGCCAAGGAAACACCAGAACATATGCTCACATGTCATTCTTCTTTCTATATCTGAGATAATATGATATAAATGCAACACAATTCAGGAACAGAAACTGGTAGCTTAGGCAGGGCTCTGGGGAGAGAAGGCAGAGAGCACTGGGAAATGTATGCTAAAGTGATGAAAAAGGCTGGAGGCTCAACGGCTCTCAAAGGGCAGGAACAATGGAATTTAACAGAACAGCAGCTCCACAAGTTCAAAATTAATGAATCGACAGAAAAGTGAGCAAACAGTCTGTGGAGCTGACAGCTGAAGTGCTGAGATAGTCATCAAAAGTAGAAGCACTGGCTTAGCAATTTATCATGGAAAATGGAGCACAATCATTCCCTTACAGTATATTTGATAAAAAACATAAGGCAGACATGTTGCTCACCCAGATAATCTTACAATCCAAATAATTTAAAATACTCTCCAACACAATCAGATCCCCATACAGAGATCAGGGATGAACTGTGAAATATTTGCTTTTGCCATGGAGTTGGTGCCTCAGTACTTCCAAATACTAAATTCCATTGCTTACATAGTATTATAAACAGTTTTCTGCATAGAGAATTATCTGGTTCACCAGTTTTATTCTATTCCTGGTTGAATGAACAGATTTTTGACAAAAAAAAGTAGTAATACATTATCCCCATTGACTTTGACAAAAAGCTTCAATGGCCCTATGGCCAAAGACATTTCATCACCTACTGGAACTACAAAAAATAACCAAACTTAAGTTGGTTCACAAGTAACAAAAGAGAAAGCTGAAGATTCAACAACAAGAGACGAAACCAAAATTAAGCAAACTGAGGTAGGAAAGGCCTTAAAAAACATACTGATGCCTTTTAATCTGAGGAAGGACATGGAGAGGACCATTTTGATTTTCCAGTCTAGTGCCTGCAGTAATATGGCAATTGCATCAGAAATTCATAGGGTGTTTAATAAAACTTCTTACCTCACAGCTTTCACCTGAGATAGCCTTTAACATAGCCTCTGCAAAAACCAAAATGAGCTGTTTCGCTAAAAACACCTGCTCCAGGAACCAGTCCTGTTTCATTATGAAGAATTCAGATCAAACACACTTAAATACTCATTGTACAAATTTTCCCATTATGAAAAGAATCCAGAAATTGTTTATAAATACCATTTTATTCTACTTACAATTACGGATATTGTTCCAGTCAATTTTAGAAAAAAAAGGATGGCAGCAGAGATCCTCATAACCCAGCCTTTCTTTCTGCCCACAGAGGAGGCTCTGGATCAGGTCAAGAAAGTCACTGCTAACTTTCACATCCTCTGGGAACTTCAGAAATCTCTGCATTAGAAAGAAATGGATTTCTGTTCAGTAGGAAAACAGGCTCAGAACAGAAAGATTAAGTTTCATTATTCTGAGATATGTCAGGTACAAAGGATGAATATTTATAGCACACAAATAAAGGCATGGTGCATTTTATCCAAGTAGGCTTTTATATGCATTTACTGCAGTAAAGATAAGACCACAGGAACAACCATTACCACCCAGGCAAATGGTATCCCAGGTCACCATCTTATGCTGAACAATGGCCAATGGAAGACTAAAACAAGACACTTCCCCAGAAAATTCTCACAAACTTCCAAAGGTTTGTGGCTTAGGATTTTTTCAATCAGGGATGATGACACCTGTTACAAAAAATAACTTCATACCTATAATACAGAGACATAAATATAACACAATGCATATATTCCAAATATTTTATGAACATGATGAGTCAGAGACATCCATAAACTTTTAGGTAAAGTTGAGAAACACAGCCTTTAGTTGCAGCCTTTTTAGGAGTTCTCTCTACCTGGAAGTTCATGATGTTATTGAAAGTTTTTGCTGAAGTGCCCTCAGCGAAGGGAGACCTTCCATAAATCATTTCATAGGCGATGACTCCGAGGGACCACCAGTCACACTCGGGGCCGTAGGAGGCTTTGCCATCCCCAGCCAGGCCGGTCAGCATCTCTGGGGCCATGTAGTCAGGTGTGCCCACAGGGAGCCTGGCATCCACCTGGGAGCAAACACAAACCAAGTGAAGTGACAGCATTTTCTCTTCAATGCCATCTTGGTAATAAAAGGTTTCATTCCCTCTCCCCCCTTGTTTGTTTGGTTTTTTTTTCTAAATGAGACAATTTTCAGTCCTCCAAGTGAATTTTAAGAAAGTAATTTTAAGCAAAGCTGTTTAGCAAGTAAGTGCCAGGTTGAGGAAACTGCTGATAAACAAAGCAAGCTATTTGGTATAGTCAAATTATCAGAGCTAATTGTTACTATAAAGTGAAAACTGCTAAAGTAGAAAAGTAGCATCCCAAAAAGCAGAGATACTAAATTGATGTTTGTTTTAAACAGCAAACATACTCTGCTTTAAGTAGTATTAACAGGGACGTCATAGCTGAAATTTCAAAAATGGTTAAGTTCAGACAAATATTTTCTGCCCTCATTACATTCTCTGTCACCCTTATCTTTTTACCTAGTGTTCATGATCAGCAAAGTACTAATATTTGAATTTCTGGACTGCTTAGAAAAGGTAATTCAGGAGCCAATGCTGCAATCATTTTTGTACTGAATGGCATAAAGAATGAAACAAAACAGCAGGCAGGCTAACACAAAAACCTGTGAGTGACTGAAGAGATAGTGTGAAGAAAAAATTTAAAAGGAAAATGCAATGCAGAGAAGCACTGAAAATGTAAGAACAGGGAAAACAGGATATTAAGAATCACATTACAAAGAAAATGTTATGGAAAAATAAAAACTGTAAAACAAGACAGAAATATGGTACAGAACTTCATGTTCTCACTTAGATACATTTAAATTTTAAAAATTTTCACTGGAAGTTGCATGCAGTTACCAAAACTTACAAGCAACTTCTAAAAAACCCCACTGATTTAGATTTGATGCAGTACTTTCTGGTGAGTGAAGCCCAGAATATTTAAATGTGACCCATTTTGATCAAGAGCTCCCCAGCCTTCAAAGTTATGTCACCTTAATTACAACAGGCACAATTTTCATTCCAACTATAAACCCATGTCCTCTCAGAACACAGCATTGAACAGCTGTAAGAACGTGTAGAAGTCTGCACTGTTGAATCACAGTGCAGCACCATGAGGAAGACTTACCCTTACTTTTCTTGTATATTAATATTTTAATAAGCAAATATGTATCTACTGAGGGCTGCAAAACAAGTATACTTGAGCTGATGCTTGAAAAGCCATTCACAAATGGAAAAATATGATTGTGAACAGATTCCATAGTGGACAAGCAAGGCAGAAGAGAGAAGAGCAAGGTGCAATCAAAGAACAGATACCAGGTTAGTTTTCCCTGTTTAACTGGACCATCCAAACAAGCCACAGAAAGTTGAATTCCACGTTATTACCGTTTTGTTTGCTGTCATTTTGGCTGCTGACCCAAAATCCACCAGTTTAATGTGTCCTGTTCGGTCAATAAGAACATTCTCTGGTTTGATATCCCTGTAAGGCAGAAGAAAGCAATCAGAACCCTTCCAGATCATTCCCTGCTGTCACACCCAGGTAACAGGATATCCCTATTCAGCCCTACTCAACCACATGAATAAAGCCTTTCAAGTGGGAGTCTTTTTCCAACAGTTGCCCCGTTTCCAAGCAAATATAGAAGTATTACAGTTCCCCTTATTTCATGGAAGGTTAATAATTATTGATAGCAGATGAAAAGAGGTGACTTTGCACCTTGACTACATTGTAACTGAGTTACAGTAAAGTATTTTGTAGTTTTCTTCCCAAACTCCCTCACAACTTATTCTGCACGTCTTCCAAATTTAGCCAATGACCCTGCACTAGAAAGCCATGCCCATCCTCTAAGTGCAGCCACTACAAACTCTTGGAATAATTCCTAACATTTCCACACCCTCAGAATGGAATCATTTTTTTTAATACCAATATGATTTGAAAATGCACACAGTAGGTCTCCAAGCCTGGAGAGAAAACTCTGTGATATTTAACTACTCCAACATCCTATACTGCCCCGTTCACCAATCAGCACACAACAATTTTTAACAATTACATTAATTTCCCATAGTATTTGGTGCCAAAAGCAGCAATCCATGGAAAAAAGTTAAATTTTTCATGGTGCAACATTAAGGCTTCTTTTTACTGAGCCTCCAGAAAAATATATGTAACAATCCTTTCTTGATATTGGTCTGAACTTTACATCAAAGTTAATGCCCTGAGCTACAATTACAGCTGGGAGTCTGATTAATTTTCTAATTTTGTCCTCTGACACAGCATGTGAAATACTGAGAGAGGACAGAATACAGAAGCACCCAAAGCAACCTTCACGTACCGGTGGACGTAACCCATCTGATGGACACTGTGGATGGCCAAAGCCAGCTCTGCAAGGTAAAACTGCACCATGCTCTCATCCAGCTGCTCCTCGTATCTGTTTAAGAGTGACAGCAAGTCCCCACCAGGCTGATACTCCATAACCTACATACAAATTTAAAGGAGCAGATATACAAGATATTCAGCTCCCCAGTATGGCACTGGGCACATATCAAACTATGTAGTGCAGGAAAATTTACAGAAAACTGGCACATTTCAAGCATCACATTGTTCTTTAATAAACCAACAACAATGGTGTTCAGTAGAGGAGAAAATCAAAGGCTAGGCATTACCAAGTAGAGATTTTTCTTGTCTTGAAATGCATATTGTAACTGTGGAATCCATGGACTGGTGCTCTGAGCTAATATGCTGCGTTCTTCCTCAAAAAATGACACCTACCAAAAAAGTGTTAGGTTACATCATGATGAGAAGGAGTGAGAACACATTAGAATCCCCTAGTTTTAGAAAAACTTGGAACACATCACAAAAAAAATTACAGAGAAATTATTAAGTGCTGTTTCCTGAGCAAGTGCCATGTGAGAGTAGTACTGTACACTTTGCTTTTTTGTCATTCTGTGCCCCAGAAAGGGTAATTTTAGTTAAGCTCCATTTCTGGAGCTCAACCATCCCAGACCACAAACAATGCTGAGGGATATCAGGAATAACCTTACTGCACCATGTATTGGGAACAACTGATGCAGATATTGTATAAATCCATGAGGTCTCTCATTGAGTATCTCTGTCCTACTTGTCATCTCATGTCAGCAAAGATTAACTTCTGTTTCTCACCAAACTATGAGAACAACCTCCATTATCCCTTTTTTAAGTTTCCAAGTAACACATTTCTCAAGCTAGCGAGAGGCTCTCCATAAAAATCCAGTCACCACAGTTTGCCTTCACACCCACTCTTGACATTCTACTTTGCTCTTTAAAATAAAAAAAACCCTTAATGAATAGATTGTCTGAAAATTCAAACCATTATCAACAAGATCAATACTGATTCAGTGTTTTCATCATCTGTTTTTCTTTTCTTATAATTAGATAGGAAGCTCTTTACAACAAGGGCCATGTTTTGGTACCTGAGGATGGCACCTCACCCAACAGACCCACAGACTGTGACAATGGCTTTTAAACACAGCAAAACTACACACAAATTCATTGCTTCATTGAAATGTAGGATGAACTTTCTCAAGATATATTTTTAACTCAGTTCTAATAATAGTGACAGAAAGGAAGTGTTCAACAAATTGCAATTTATCCTCCTACTCTCATACCAGACAAATGTACATACGTGCTCCTGCGCCAGCAGGGACTCCTTGCTCATCACCTTCATAGCATAGACATCACCAGTGACTTTCTCTCTCACTACTTTGACATCTGCAAAGTGACCACAGCCAACCACACTCTTTACTTCAAAGTCCTTCACACTGGGTTGCAGCTCCTTTAGTTCAGCGATAGCCTCTGCATCTATAAAAATAAAACTCTTGTTTTTACATTTGGCTACTGGCATTTTCTAAAAAAAGAGACAACATCGAAACTAGGGAATAAAATTTTAAAAGCCCCAGCAAACCAAGACCAAAAAAATCCCAACATTTAGTTCCAGATTCTCAAGAAATGTTAAATCTTTCCAGAATATGCTTCTTAAAAATAACAGCATGCATCAGAACTAGAAAAAGACTGTATCAATGCAGAGTTAAGTCTGAAATATGGTACATACAAAAGGATCAGGAAATGCTAAGACAGTTCCCATAGCAACCATAATTCTGTCCCATTCATAACATCAGAGGCTGAGAACCTCTTTGGTTTCTAATTTCTTTCCAGCCATCCTTTATCAATACAAAGTATATTCACTAAACATGAGGGCTTTACCCAGAGTTCCAGTTCAGGGGCAGGGTTTGCTCCTCTGCCTGAGGGAGGCACCAGTCTATTGTCTATCAACCAACCACAGGCATTTATTGGAGATACTCAGCTCAAGTTTTCCACTGACTACTTCCAGCCAGCATGCACTGTGATAACCAGTCACTCACAGGAGATTGTTTTAAGAATTCTTCAAACTAGCAGAAAATTAGTCTGCTAATGATACCTACAAACCACTGGGTGGAACTATAACAGGGGCCACAACAAGTTGCTTGAAATCAAATGTCTTTCTGCTATATTTTAATGGAAAAAATTGATGGAAGTTTTCTTTGCTCTTCCCCAAAAGTAATCTGATCACATGATCAATAAAATATTTACCCCTTTAGGACCTGTATTTCTGAAGCATAGAAATACTCTTTACAAGTTACACAAGCCAAACAAACACACGGAATCCAAAAAGTGAAAGAGCCAGGGATTACCAAGTTTCTCTCTCAAATCTTTTTTTCTCATAGTCACTATCCTGCTCTCAACTTCTGACATCCTTCTGTGGTGCACACTCAGAGCTTTGCTGTAGCCAGTACTCACTTTCTAAGAATGTACCTCTTCAAATATAAATACAGTACAGACTAAGGAGGCACACTTGAGTCACAGCACTTCAAAAGCCACTTGTATTTGATCTCCTCACACCTGAACAAATCCTCACTGAGATTGCCAAGATCCCCTTTGCAGAGATGAGTGTGCCAACTAAAAATCAGATGCTCAAAGTCCTGGGTTACAATCAAAGCAACTAAAGCATTACTCTAACATCCAGATTCTTAAGAACTGTTTATAAAAGTGACACCTGAAAATTAGTCTAAACAAACTTACATTTCTTGACAAAGTTGCCAACATGTTTAATTTTCATTAAAGCAGGGTTTCTGCATTCTTCAAAAAGAACAAATAATGAATCAAGGATGCCTTCCCGGGAGAGAGGAGACATCTGCTGTTGAGTCACAAAGAGTGGCTTCCCCTGGAAAAAAAAAAGCAGCAACAGCAGATGGAGTCTCAGACAACAATGAAAAGCCTCAAATCAATAACAGATGTATAGAGCAGATTATATATTATCCATTTTAAAATCACTACTTCAGAAATTAGGCAAATGATACAGAAGTGTGAGGTAAATATATCAACTCACTATGTCTATCTGAAATAGCAGCTACAGGTATTTTTCTTTTAGACAAAGCAATCCTTTAAAGTTTCAAGCATCTAAACTAACCCTCTCAAGAAAGCTGTGATTCAAATTTTATCAATCTATATCCTCCTGATGACTCTGATGTGACTGGCCTTTCCCTTTACACTGCATCATGCAGGCTTTTTTCATGGGACAAACTATTTAAGAAATCAGCATCAACAGCAGCTGTAGAAGAAAAAGCTGTTGGACCTCAGATGATGAAAAAGCAGCTGCTTAGGTGAATTCATCTTGGCACAAACCCACAGCTCCTTCACTCGAAAAAAATGAAGACTACAGGGCACAGAAAGCAATATTCCATCTTTCTGTGGAATAATCCATCACACTAAAACACCAACAGATGCACAAAACATAGGACCACTTACTATCCACTGAATTTTGTGCAAACCAGATACACTTCAAACTTCACCTAGCTGTTCCTTTCTTTTATCCCAAAGAACGACAGGCATAGTTTCAGCATCCAGACAAGCAAAGCTGTATTTTGAGGTACTGGGAATAGACAAGGACAAAATCGAGATCAGCTGCTCCCAGGCCAGATGTTCTTCACCTGAAAGAGCAGATTTAGCCGAGAAGCTCGGCTGGTGATGGGCTCCATCGGTCCTGCCTCCGCCGGATTTCGGGCTCCGCATTTAAACTTCAACATCTTTACAGTCTATCTCATGTAAACGGTCACCTGAGAAAGGGAACAGGGACATTCAGGAAGCGCTCGATTGGTTGACTCTTAAGTAAAAAAATATGGGTGAGGGAGGATGTAATTTAAGTAACATTAGCACTTCCTCAGGGACAAAATTTATAAGTTTAAACGCGCCTGGAGCGCACCAGCAATTAAAGTGAGGAGAAGCACAAATGCAATTATATTGAAGAAGACCTCCGAGACCATCGAGTCTAACCCGTGAGCGAACCCCACCGTGCCAACTTCCCCGCGGCACTCAGCGCCTCGGCCACTCTTTCCTTAAACACCTCCAGGGACGGCGACTCCACCACCTCGCTGGGAGGGAGCGGAGCCCCCAAACCTCCGGCGCTTGCAGCGGGCGGACCCGAGTCCCCCTGAGAGCCGCCCGGTCCCAAGCCCCGTTCCCTCCTCAGCTCTCCCGGACCCCTCAGAGCGGCCCCGTTCCCGCGGCCTCGCGCCTCCCTCAGCCCCCGCGGGTGCCCCCGAAGCGCCGCGCGCGCCCCGCTTTTACCGCCGCCAGCGTTTGAACGGCGCGCTGGGCGTGGTGCTCGTGACGTCACTTCCGGGACAGCGGCATGGACCAATCGCAGGCCGGTATGGCCGGAAGCCCCGCCCGAGAGTGGCGGCGGTGCCGTGAGGGCGGGAACGGCTGCGGGCTCTGAGGGGGCCCTGAGGGGACCCTGAGGGGGCCNATTTAAACTTCAACATCTTTACAGTCTATCTCATGTAAACGGTCACCTGAGAAAGGGAACAGGGACATTCAGGAAGCGCTCGATTGGTTGACTCTTAAGTAAAAAAATATGGGTGAGGGAGGATGTAATTTAAGTAACATTAGCACTTCCTCAGGGACAAAATTTATAAGTTTAAACGCGCCTGGAGCGCACCAGCAATTAAAGTGAGGAGAAGCACAAATGCAATTATATTGAAGAAGACCTCCGAGACCATCGAGTCTAACCCGTGAGCGAACCCCACCGTGCCAACTTCCCCGCGGCACTCAGCGCCTCGGCCACTCTTTCCGTAAACACCTCCAGGGACGGCGACTCCACCACCTCGCTGGGAGGGAGCGGAGCCCCCAAACCTCCGGCGCTTGCAGCGGGCGGACCCGAGTCCCCCTGAGAGCCGCCCGGTCCCAAGCCCCGTTCCCTCCTCAGCTCTCCCGGACCCCTCAGAGCGGCCCCGTTCCCGCGGCCTCGCGCCTCCCTCAGCCCCCGCNACCCTGAGGGGACCCTGAGGGGACCGCGGGGCTTCCCCAGCTCCGGAGGGAGCACTTCGGACACCGCTGGTGCTGCTCTGCCCTCACGGGTTTGCTCGCGCTTGTCATGCGCTTCACGTCTTTTTGTTTGTTTGTTTTCCTTTGAAAAATCTTAAAAGAGGAAAATGACTCATTCCCAGTAGTTTTGGATGGAGCTGGCTCAACCCTACTCTAGACGTCGTGGTTGGCAGCAGCTACTGCCAGGTAGGGCAGCCAGAGGGGAAATGGAAAGGTTTTCAGAAGCTTTAAATTTCCTTCTGTAAAATGCTTGCCTGACCTTTATGACCCTTTTTGTATGGCGTTTTTATTCAGATACAGAGTGATTAACTTTCAAGTGAAGCACTGGTGAAACGCTTCCAGCTCGGCCCCTCCTCTGTCAGTGACGCATCCATCAGAACGCTCCGTGGGGTGCAGGATGACCTTGTGTGAGGGTGGATCCGATGGATCCGGGCGGACATGTCCATGCACGACATCGGCAGGGAGCACTGATGTGACCTGCAGACATCACAGGGGTGCAAAACACAGCCCCTTGTTACACAGGGTCTGGGCAAGATTTAGTCTGGTAACAGAAACCTCAGTGGCATGGTCCTTAAAAATAATCATGTCGCTGTGTGTGACATAAGATAGTTTGCTCTCTAACATCCATTTTAATGATGCTAATACTGGTTTAGCATCTAGCTGATCAAGTAATGCATTGATGGATTTATTACATTTGACTTTATACAAATCATTTTACATATTTTTGCTTCCTCCCCCAGTCCACCCCTGGAACACTGACATATTTGTGATGTGTTTCTTGTCTCAAACTTACATAGCTGTGTTCATTCCAAGTAACAAAGCCTGAAAGAGTTTTTAAAATCTAATTTATTGTCCACTGCCTGCACTGCCAATTTGGTTTTGGACTCCACTCAGGACAGTGTCATTGGCTGTGTCTCATCCACGCCTGCATTGCCCAGGAGAGATCAGCTCTTAAACAAATGCAGTAAAGAGCTTCCTGTGCATGAGCTGGGCAATTGCCATGGTGTGGTGCATTTTAGTAAAATACCACATCCTGCCCTGATACTGGAGCCCTACCATGTCTAAAGGTGCTCTACCCTGGATTTTGAACAAGTCTCACCATCTGCCATCTAAAGTAAGAGAACTGCAGGCTCCTCTGTTTTTCCCTTTCTACAGCCTGTCTCCTCAGCAAATATCCCCTCTAACTGCCAGAATTACTGTTAAACATCCATGCTGTTTCCAATTCCCCTGGGGACATCACCATATCTGTACATCAGTTTGGATTTAGAAAATGGGGGAAGCAGAAGACCCGGGTTCTCCTGAACAGCTCAGTTCTGTATGGTGCTCAAATCACAAGGTGTGGCTGGTTCTCCTTCCCTCTTCCCTGCAGGGTGGTGTGGAGCAGCTGACCCACACACTGGGAGAGGAGATGGATCATTAGGGATCTCATCTCAGCTGCCCTTCCCCTTCAGAACATGAACACTGGCTCCGTGTGTCCCACACAATATCCCAAATTTAACCAGCCAGGTGAGCTGCTTGGCTGGACCATGGGCCTCTCTCAGCTGCCCAGCAGGTTCAGCAATAGCATCAGTATACAATTTTACAGGTTTATAGTTTAATTTTTCCAAACAAAGATTTTTTAAGTGTTTGCAAGCAAAGAAGCTGGCTCTTAAAAGCCTTTGGGACAGATACAGTTTTCCTCATCATTTAGGTGAAGACTCAAGTTGGATTAGTTCCCCTTAAGAAGGCCTTTAAGTGCATATTTTGCTAGAAGCAGCCATATGATACAAGATCATGTACTGGGTTTTTTTTTTTTCTTCTCTGTTGCTCTGAAACAGACTTATGTAAACAGGAATGTCTACCAGCAAAATGAAATAGTAGCATAAAAATGCAGTTGCACCAGAACTGTTATCAAATGGTAAGAAAACAACTGAAGTGGCAGATAAGGGGAGGAGAGGAGAGAGAGAAAAATTGTGCAGTTTAGTGCTAACACCTCAGTACCCATTTCTAGTGGCTCAGTTAAAAAAACAATAAATACATACCTGTTCGAAATAACCCATATTTTTCTTTAAATTGATGATCTGAAGTCTTCAGAGTGAAAGTGATGATTCCTTCCTACCTTTGATATTTTTGTCAAGAGAAATCATAGTGCACCAGCCCTTTGTAACAGCCAAATTATGTATGACTCCTTGAACTTGACAGCTGCTCCTGGGCACAACCTCCCTTAACTGGAAGGAGCAGCAAGTGTACAAAGCAAGGGCTTATCCCTACTATTAAATTAATAGGTTGTTCAGAAGTGTAACAGAATAAATAGCTCTGTGATTTTCCCTAAGCAGGTCCCAATATGGTGCTCAACATGTTTTGACATCTCACCATGCATTGAATTGGTTGCCATCTGTTTGACATTATTTTATTATAAGAGTAGGGTTTCCCTTGGCCCAAATTCTCCTCCCTCATGCTGTTGCATTGTGCTCCAAGGTGACTGTGTTCCCAGGATTGCTTGTCACAGTAACACCCTTCAGGCTTGCCTGAGGTCTAAGATACCACATAAATGTAGAAGTGAACGAGCAGGCAGGCAGGTACACCAGCTTTTTGCCAAGAGCCTGGTGCTCAGATCCTCATCCTTACTAACCTCACCATATTTTAATGGGCAGAGAGCTGCCAAGTCCCCCCAACACCATCTGGCTGTGAACTTCTGTATTTACAGCAGCATTACTGGGAAATATCTTCATCTGTGGAGCACTGAGAGACACTCGTGGCTGTGCCCAAGGTGCTCATGAATTTATGTAGGCTTAGAAAGCAATAAACAAGGCTTGTGCTATCACAAAGCTAAGAGCTAAGTATGACCAAAAACCTGATTTTTTTGTCTTACCTTGCAAATCTTTCCAGCTCTGTTCTTTCCAAATTGTAATGCTACTCATGCAGGGGAGTCTGCAGCCAAGGCTTCCAGGGGATGTGGACCCCAGAAATAAATCATGCTCCTCAGCAAAGCCTTTACCATAGCTAATCTATATGTCAATATATAATCTATAATTCTATATGAAAACAAAAAATGAATTCTCCTTTATCAGCTCTATCCCTTTCTCTAACTCACCAATATTTAAAAGATCTTGTAAATAAACCAAGCTCTTTCTTCAGGCCTAACCCTGACCACACCTGGGTTACCACTTCCTGTTTCAAAATAAAGGGTTTAACTTGGCTGGCATAAACCCTTGCTAAGTGTAGCTCTCACCACTGCATAATGGGACATAAATAATCCTTAGATTCCTGACACATTTTGTTCCACTTTCTTTTCCCAAAATATCATAAAGTGTCCAACCTCACATAATAGTCCTGCACAGTACAGGGGATAGGAATATTTGCAGGACACAGATTTGGGAAGAAGAGTTATGGAAGAGGGAAGTAAATTCCTTATCAAAGATATGAAGGCAAAGAGAAATAATCACCAGGAAAACAATTACATTGTCTTTCCTTCCACAATATTTTTAATTTCCTCCTGAGAGTTTTTGGAAAAAGACCACTCTGCTGCCATCCTCCTGGGATAAGCAAAAAGGAAATGAAACTTTAAAAGACCTGAAAGGCTGCTTGGTGTTTCTTCCATAGACTTTCACTAGAAGGTAGGCACAGAGATAATATTCTACAAGGTTATTTTGGCTAAAATAGTAAATTTTAAATATTAAATAAATATTAATTTTGATTGTATTAGCAATATGTTAATAATTACATTATACAAGTGCTAAAGTTAACTGGGTTTTTTTATGTATTGCTTCCAATTTAATTTATATTTACAGGACTAAAATCCATTAAAACAGTTTCTAAAAACACTGGGCCTTCCTATTAGATACAGAGTTGTCATCTATATTTTATCTATTCTCAAAAATGCAAACAGACATATGTGATGATGCTCTTCGTACCAAATCCCAGTTGTGAGGGTTCCTCATTCCAGCACACACAGCTCAGTTCTGACCATGCTTCCCTAACACAGCCATATGTTGAATTTCCCCTGTAAGCCAAAACATAATCATGATGAATTTCTGGTGTGACCAAAATGAAATAGTAACAGAATTGGGTCAGTAAGAATCTTTCTTTATGTGGAAACTGAGCATTTAACCACATGAAAGTGAAGTGCTTTTTTTAATCTTAATTGTCTTCTACATTTTTTTATATTTAGCCTGAAACAAATCCCTCATTATTACTTTCCAGAGAAATAATTTATTAACTTGTAGATGCAGTGAAAAGCAAATGATATTTTATATATCTCAGCTTCAGGCTTCCTTTGTGCTATCACAGGAACACCCCTGATTCCACAAAAATTATGTTATAGAAAGCAATTTATTAAACCTCACGATCTGTCAAGACACATGAATATTGATGTGTTCACATTAACATCTCCTGGAGCTGCTGAAAACTACATTTGTCATGACTTAATGGGAATTACATGTTGCACAGCAACAGGTGACAGGAGCTTAATTAAAGCAAAACTGATAAACTATCTGAGCCATTATAAAAAATGTTTTGTTTTTAATATCCTGAAGAACTGCTTGCATGTCTTCATTGATTGGGAAGGGAAGGCAACTCTGGTTTACAAGACAAAACCTAGAACAGGACAGGTGCTGCTTCTCAGATGGGAACTGCATCTAACATAACTTTCAATTACTCTGGAATTTAGATAGAATAATCATGTAGAAATAGCCATGTCCAGTCATATTTTACTTAGATTCCAAACAAAAAAAAGAACAGCGATACTGTTATGTTGAAGAGACAGAATTCTTTTGAGAGCACAATTAAAACTTACTATTAAAATTTAATCATATGTTGGTCCTAGGGTGAATGAATTCTAGATGTTCACAGCAGGACGCTTTTCTTTGTCTTAAATCAACAAATCCACAGAAAAGACATCCTTTCCTCAACTACAGCAATAATTTGCTTGTTTGTAGGATTGGGCATCAGTGTTTTGTTCCAAAAACAAATCCCATCAGACTTTAGTATCAAAATTAAGTATGAAAATACTTAAACCAAATATGTCGTAAAATGATGCCAGCTTTTTAAGAGAAAACAAACCCAGTCTTTACTAACTCTGATTATTTAAGATACAGAGGTAGACTTGGATTCTTTGTGTGATTGAACTTGAAAGAAACTGTGTCTTTTTCCTTTGAAGATTTGTTCCAAAAACTCCAGTAACCAATAATCTGTGCTCTGCAGCCCTATAGCATGGTGGGCACTGTGAATATGGTAAAAAAGAACAACAGTAGCACTTTGTGCAGAGTATAAATAAAAGCAGCAGATGAGGCAATGACAGTTTAATGTCAAAGGACTCTTCCAGGTAAGACTAAAAGAAATTTAGATTTGATTGCCTGCCTATGTTCTAATCTGGAATCACGATTTTGGTACCTTCTGGATTTTAGATGTTCTTGCTCTGAGTGGGTGTGTTCATTCCTGTCCCAAAGAACTCGGCAATGACAGCCTACATGTTACTTTATTTAATTCTTCTAAAATTAGTTCTATAATGTTTGCTTGGAGGCCGAGAGATATTTTACAGTGACTCTTGTGGGATTCTCGTTTTTAAACAGCTTCTCCATGTTAAGAATTGTGATGAATAAGTGATTAAGAAATAACACTGACAAACACTGAAGTAATTTAAGATTATAAAGGAAGTGACTGACACTTTCTGGCTGCTTTGGAGGTCTCTGCATGGTCAAATTGCTTTTTTTGGAGCGCTCTTCACCATTTCTCATGATGATTGGCCTGGTTCACATTGTTTTCTCACACTTTTAAATTTCCTTTACTACCTGGAAAGGAAAGCCTCCATACCCAGTATATTCTTCCTCACAANTATTTTCTCCCAAAAAAAAAAAAAAAAAAAAAAAAAAAAAAAAAAAAAGGGAAGGTGGGAAGTTGTTGCAATGGTGCAATGCTCATGGTCTGCCAAGGAATTGCATTTTGCCATTTTTACCCAAAGGCTGGATACAAAAATACAAATCTTGAAAGAGGAATGGAAACTCCGTGTGAAAGAGTTTCTGTGGAATAAACATTTCCTGAATAAAAAAATGGCTCTAGGCTACTTTTTAAAATGGCTCTAGGCTACTTTTTTATTCCCCTGTGTTTTTAAAGTACTGCAGGTTGACTTTAGTTTTAAAAATAACTTTTGAATAAAAGGTGGGTTTATGCTACTATTTCAAATTTCTCTGTAATTGATTACCTAAATACTAAGGTAGAATATTTTCTTCTTTCTGCTCCTCTCACCACTTAGCTCTCCAGTTTTCCTCCAAGCAATGGATCTTGTGCATTGCTTCTCTGAAATTTGAAATGGATCAGATACAGCATTAATGAATTGTGCCAGTGGGTGAGAACAATTAATAGCAATTAGTCCCTTGGAAATGAGGGGAGAGGTGCAGACTTGGCGCCCCCCACATCTTAAACCTTTTAAGCATGAAGCAGAAAGTAGTCAGCTTTTCATATCAAAGAGCTATCAAAAAAAAAAGCCTAATAGCCAACTTGAACATCACAAAAAACCAACAACAACTAAACAAAACAAAAACAAAAACAAAAACAAACAAACAAAAAAAAATCTATCTTAAGTAATTGTTATTTGTTAACAACCACTACCACATAAAATCCTCCAGAAGACAGCATTTAAATCAATGGAGGAGTCTGGGTTCTGCATCAACCTAAACCTCCATAAACAGATACTACAAAATAAAGATTATTCAGAATACAAGATGATAGAATAAAAGAGATGTGTGTACAGGCTGAATAGTTTGTTGTACCTCTCTCCTCTCTATGTTCCCCTGGCTTTCATTCTGATGCCTTTCAGTATCCCAAGCCTCAAAAAATGATGTGACATCTAGTTCCTGTGAATGAGAACTGCTGCTTCTCTCTTGAAAAGGGTTCTTTAAATCCTACTTGTTTTCTGGAATTCAGCTCCAGACTGAGCCTGAGGCACAGCCAGGCAATGCTGGCCATTCAACTGTGTTGAACTCTACCCAGTTCAACAGCTGTGTAGAGTCTGCAAAAGTCTTCCCCCCTTACATGTAGCCTCTTGGGGCAAAAAATGCTATTCCACATTCAGAAATATCCAATAAGCACGTTGATCCAAGGTATTTATAAACAATGAAGGTGCAGGAACAAGGCTGTCTCCCCCTGTCATTGCCTACCCAGCTGTGGTGTGAGAGGACACAGCCCCCAATGCATCATTCAGCAGTACCAACACATCAGAAAAATGGCAACTCCTAAATAGCATCTTCCTTTTCATGCCTACCAAGTCGTTTGCAAAGGGCCATTTCTGCCCAAGCTGCATATAAATTGTGGGTTGTTAGTGGATTGCTGCTCTCTGGCTTCATCTGCACAGAGCTTGTGCCAAGACCACGGCTCTGCAGGACCTCAGTCGTAAAGAAGAAAATGATCAATAAGCCTGGGCAGCTCAGTGACAGATTTTCACTGCCTCTATGGCTGTATTTTAATTTAGACAAAAATAGTTAACAGCGCAGTTGCAAGGGAAAAGTCATCTGCTTCTTATCTAATGTGTAATTCAAAAATTCCTATAATTGATCTTCATTGACAGTTTTTGCAAGCTCACTCACCCACACTGCACATATTGTGCTTCCTGACATAATTCCCGACATAGATGATGATATTTCAACAGAGGAAGCTTGTTAAATCAGGTCAAACAAAATAAAGAATTAGAATGTGCTGCAAGTCCTTGCAGCTGTCTGTCTTTTCACTCTTCCCCCTTATCCCCACCAAAAAAAAAAAAATACAAAACAAAACAAAACCCACAAAACAACAACAACAAAATGCACACAAAACAGTACAAAGCCAATTTCCAAATACTGGTATTTTTGTATTGGGCTAAAAATACAAAATTCAGCTTTGTTAAATGTTGATAGACTTCTGAATTAAAATACATTATTTTCTCCCAAGATGCTGGACTATTACTGTTGATCAGACATAACTGCCAGTCTTTTATTGCTTCCACATGGTTTAATTTTCCCTGGAAGTGTCATATATATTCTAATGATCTGCTGAATTAAAAGAATTCTAAATGGGTTCCCAATTGATGAGATGGTGTTTCTGAGATAGGACAATAAAGGGCATTTTCTCTCACAGACAGACACAAAAACTCAGGAAGTGATAATGGGTCCTCAGGTGTCTGAAACAGCGATACATAATTTCAGAGCAACACAAACAATAGATGCATTTTCCATTTACAATGACTGTAAATAAAGAGGAACACACTGTTTCTGTTTTATAAACACAATCACTACCCTAGGCAGCGTTCTCCAACAATTCAAACTACTCTTATTCTTCAAAGAACTGAGATAAAGGAAGGGTTCAACAGACTAACAACTAATAGATACAATTAATGGTAGCAGAAAGCCAGGAAAGTTCAATAGAAGCATGTTAGAATAATAGATACAAAAGGCTGGCATGGGGGAAACCCCATTTTAATTTCTATAAATACAACTCCAGCTTTTAAAACAAAACATTTGAAGGGCAGAGTGGGGCACTTTTCCATAGAGGTAGATTCCTTTATTCCAGATTCCTTTTCCAACTCTAGATGCTAATTCTATAGCAGATGATTCCCATAAATCACCTCCCTGACCCACAGGCCTTTCCCCCATTGGCTGAGGGTGGCTCTAAGGCTGTGCTGCTGAATGATTTTCCAATTTCTGGTAGCTATAGCACTGCAGATTATTTATGCTACACCTCATTGAGCTGATAAGTCATCAGGAGAGAAAGAGAAGCAACCAAGGGTGATGCATGTGCAGACACACTAAAAATCACAGTAAGCTCTTACCTTTCATGCCCAAAGCAAATTCCCAGGAGGCTTCTGCAGTGGGCAGGGTTGTTGGTGTGCTTCAAAAAGTGAGACAATATTTCCTGAGCTCTGCAGACATATCATGTTATGTGCAAGCATCTCCTTTTTTCCCACTGAGTAACTTCTGAAACACTCAACAAATAAAAACACTCGAAGGACAAACCCATAAATATTTCAGCTAGTTGTATATAGGTTACTCCTTTGGAGTTAAATAACTGGAGTAAAACTGACGCAGTGTGTATTTTATACTGAACAGCACAAAACTGACCCAGGGAGTAGCAAGGATTACAAGCCAGACTGTGGAATGGGAAGCCATATGGGCTCTTCTGCAAGGATATTCAATAATGGAATGTTTGGAAGGTAGTTGCTGCCTTTGTTTCTGGCCTTCACTGAAATTTCTTCTCTTAAGTGTAAATTTGGGGAAGCAAAACTCATTTGTCTATATGATGGCTTTGTATGAAAACAGTGAGGGAAAATTAAAATTAATTAAATTCTTCACATAAGGCTACATCTGACACCGACCTAAAAGAGGATGACTAAAATAGGCAAAAACATGTTTATTTAAACTAATATATACTTTTAATAGCAAAGTGTTGCTGAAAGAAAGCAGATACCCAAATAAGTGGCAAGCTAACCCCCACACTGAAATAATGTACAAAATATGATTTTTGATCATTTTTCCCTTCCTGCTCAACAAGGCTGATTTCATGTCATTCTGGGCAGGCAAAGGTGTGAAGCTTTATAAAATAACCTGATCTCCACGAGAGAGGAGAATCACAGACCAAAAAAACCTCAGCCAAACCCAGAGCCCAGAGTGCTGTGGAGTTTTATCAGTCTCTGCATCCAGGATGAAAGGCCATTGAGGAAGAAAAACATGCACCCAATCTTTATCTCTTCCTACAACAGCATGCCAGCATATTCATTGATCCCGGTGAAGAGTATCTGGCTCCCTTTTTGTCACATCACTGCCTTCACACACCCCATGGGAGAAGTTGGCTGTGAACTCACACTGAGGCTGCACTAAATGTTCATAAATGTCGTTCCCAACGCGACTGAGCTCACCCTGCCCCTGCAGGCATGGAATGCTGTACGGCAAAATGCAAAAATGGGGAACAAGAATAGAAAGCACTTTATTAAGGTAATGTTCACATCTAAATTTCACCTCCATGTAGATAATGTGTGGGTGAAAATTAGATTTAAGCAGTTAGCTTAATGCTGAATATTTTAGTGACAAATATGGTCTGTGCACTTCCTAAAATGTCTAGAAGTATGCACAGCAATAATATGGGAAGGGCAGGATAGAAAGAGAAAGGAAACTTTTAATCTTAAGGTTTATTTTTAGGTGATCTATTGAATGAAGGTTTGGCTTTTCCTTAGAACACCCACACCCACGCAGCAGAACAAAGATTCTGATGAATGTGATACCCAGAGTATCACAGCTTTCTCCATGGTTGTTTTTTTCATATAATGTAGTCAGTTAATTAGATCTCCTCTGATCAATCATTGAATTACCGCTTCAAAAGGCATTATGATATGATGAGAGTGCCTCGCAGCAGTTAAACACTTTGATTTTTCTGTCCTAACACATTTACAACTGATGTCAACTAGGTCCTCCCAGCTGGAATAAAGAAATACTTTTTTAAATTACAAGAACAATTTATCTCACAATTTAGAATCTAAAAAGTTACTGTAAAATGTACCAGCAAAATTACTGTAATATGGATTCATTCTCTCCATTGGTCCTTTCTAGTATTTAAGACCAATCTCTTTCATGTTTTCCATGTTCCTTATGTTTTGATCTCAAGCCCTCTGGAGCTTCAACTTTCTCTCTTGCTCTTGTACTATTCACCTGTTTCCTACCATCACTGTTATATATCTGTGACTTCAGCTGTGTTACAGCAGCTCCTTCCTTGATCCTCGGGAGTCTGACTCAAAAACCAAAGCAGTGTAGACATTTCAAAGAGATATTGACAAGAACTCTTTTGTTTTCTTTTTGTGACTTGGCTCTTGAAGGGAAACTGTGGCCTAAGGGTTAAGACTGTAGGTCCGTCTGGATCATGAGATTTGCATGCCTTGGCATTAGGGACTGTTGGCAAGTCACTGCCTTGGCTTCTCCTCATCCCTCTGTGAAAGGGGAGCAGGGATTACAGGACAATGTCACCCCAAGAGCTGCCTCATTATAGTTTCTGTGAAGAGCTTTGGATTCCTTGGAAAGCAGACAGTACAGGGAGGGGTGGTTTTGGAAAGGTCTGGTTTTGCTTCCTCTCCAAAAGCAGATGCTATGTGCCACATCCAGGGATCTTTGCACAGTGCTGTGCAGAGGAGTTCTTAGGCTTGCAGTAAAACAAGAAAATAAATAAGCTTTCTATGTCCTGATTTTGTTTGTGATTCAAGTCCCCAAATGGGGCAAAAAAGATACATTGGTTTTCTGAGCAGTACAAGTTATGGAAAATAATTTACTTTTTAATCCTACAGAAATACTTTTGCCAGATGAAAACTGTTCTGCCATTGCCTTTCCATAAGGATAGCGCAGTCTGCAGGTAATTAAACAACAGAAAGCAATACCCATAATTCAACAGTATGTCTTAGCTATTATTTGGCAATTCTTTTTCTCTTGAAAACTCCTGTACATAATACAAACTTAAAATGGAAATCACTCATAGCAAGTTTCATTTCATTGTGAATTGTTCTCATACACCAATATGTAACCACATTTGTAAGAAACCCAAATCTTTTCCTGCCAGCTGAAGCTGTCCTGCACTCTTACAAAATCTGCTATTTTGAATTTGAATACCTGCTATGTGGGCAGCAGACCCCAGGGAGATGATACAACAGCCTGGCAAGTCGCCATTCTGTGAAATGGAAGGCTGAAGGGGATTTAGAAACCAGCAACTAGGATGAGAAGACACAGGATTTTCATTTTCCTGGAGAAATTAAGACTTGGCTATTTTTATTGCAAGGTTGATTACTGCTTCCCAAATTAAACCCCACAACTCAGAGACACATACTATGATCTGTAAACTGGTTCCCTAGTACTTGCAGGTCTCCCTGTGGCCAGACTGACACAGCAAAGACAGATTTCCAGGTGCCTCCAGAGCCAAGAGGAGCAGAGGTTATTGCTCCTGACCATGCAGAGCACTCCTGGGGCCCAGGAAGAGAGTGTGCTCCCTGTCCTGTGAGCTGAACATGTAAAAGGGGACAATGTTCTTTTTAGTAACTCAACTGCTAAAAAGAACCAGAAGAAATCACAGTTTGAAAGCGTGAAAATGGAGAAAGATGCTGGGGAACAGCACTGACTACCTCAAGCTAATGCAGGGCTCCTCATCCATGTAGAATGAGCTTTAGCTCACCAGGAGCAACTTAATTACTTCTGTTCAATGGTTTTCCACCCACGTGTTTATTGTAGTTTGTGCTCTTGGAAAGTGCTGAGGAAACTGCTCAGAGCATGAAAGGGGATTACTCTCATAGGTAATGGGTGCTGCAAAAGCTCATCTGAAGGCTTCTGTGCTGCACATACCTGGGATACCTCCCCCTGGGCAGGATTGTCTGGCTCCTAATGATGTGACCAGGGAGCAGAGCCTGCAGGGCCACAAAGGTGCTGGTATTTGCACCAAGGAGTTAACAGCTTGAAGGACTAGTAATTACAAAAATAAGTATACAGCTAATAATAAACCCCTGTTATCCTGTAGTTTTTACTTCAAAAACTCTTGTTTCCAAGAAGTGAATCAGGGCTCTCTTCAGATATTTTATAGAATATCAGTTTCCATAACAACCTAATTGCTCAATGAAGCAAAAATACCTGGCAGAGTTGCCATTATCATGAAATAATTGACCACAACAGTGAGTGAAAGAGGCTGCATTAAACCCCACATTGCTTTGTGTCAACATGGTCAATTACAATCCAATAATGCCAGATCAAAGACCAGCATTCCTAAAACAAGTCATTACAAATCACAGCATAACCCTAAAAAGCAGAGCGAGATCATAGTGAACAAATATTTTTCCCTACAACAAAGCACAAAGTCATGTCCAATCATTTAATGATTGCAGAACTCCATGGCCCACACCGTGACAGGTAATTTTAGGACCTAAGGGTTTGCTGTAAAGAAATACAAGCAAGAACAGCTCTCTCAGCTTGTGCCTTCATATAAGCAAAGGCACAAGCTACTTTTTAATTCTTAATAGGAGTGTTTGTTCCTCAAAGGCTTGGCAAACATTGGTAAGATTCAAGAGGGAGAACTCACACCACTGCTGAAAACATCTAGTTCATTTAAAAAAAACACAACAGCAATCTAGATGTAGATGTACATCTCCCCATGGAACCATTACCTCTCTACTCCTCCTGTGGGCTGCAGAAGCAGCCAGCCCACGGCTGGGTTTGTGTGGGAGCACTCAGACCCAACACCTCTCATCTATCTGGGAGTGGAGTGCCACCCTGCATGTCCCCAGCCCTGCTCTGCTCTGCACCCTGTTGTACTCACCGTGTCCCTGAGGCCTTTTTTGTTTCTCTGCAGCTTCTCCAGCAGCTCTGAGTAGCTCCAGCAGTCTGTCACATGCTGCCAAGGGCACACTGCAATCCCAGCAGCTGGCACAAGGGTGTGTGAGGATGGGAGCCCTCTTGGCATAAGTGTTGGAAGACCATCCCACTGAGAAGGAGCCAGCTTGGATCCTGTGTCCAGAGTCACCCTGGAGCATGGTAAGCCAAGAGGGAGCCTCAGGCAAGGAGCTGCAAGGCAGAATGTGTGTCAGATCAGGGCCAGGTGTGAACCAAAGTCAACTTGTGGGTGGGGTACCCCAAACAGATCAATCTGGCCTGAAATATTGGCCATGCAACACCTCCAAGTCCAGAGTAGTTCTGCTTGCTCCTGGCACTGTCAGCTTTGATTTGGAGAGACTGTTACAGAATGCTTCCAAACTTCACAACTCACAGAGACTAAAACCTATAGTACAAAACAGTTACATCTCTAACCCCTATTACCATATTACAAGTCAAACTGTTCCCCTATTCTTTATCCTTTGCACCCCTTGTTCCTTACACACAGGCAGGGTGAGCACAGCATGGCTCTGTCCTTGGGCACTCCTGAGTCATCCAGGCCATGCTTTACCCCCTTAGCAGTCAAGGGATGTTTCCCCTGACTTCCCATGAGTCACCATGGTGGATGAGTGGACTTTCTGCTCTACCTGATGTGATATTGATAACCCTGGGAAACAACAAACTTGTAAGAAACTCTGTGGAGACATTGAGCCTTGAGAAAAATCAGGATGGTCTTTTATTTCACTACATCTTGCTTGGCTAACACTCATAACAGCTTTCTTTCCCTTCTGTTTAACGATAAATCCCTGGGTTTTTTAACCCTTACCAAGCTCTGCAAATACAGCTTCCCATCCTGTATTTCCTCTACTCAGCATCAGGAAAAAGCTGGGCACACGCATACTGGATAGGTTTGGACATTACAGAAGCAAAGAGAAAGAAAGGTCACACATGAGTCTTCTCTGTGGCTTTGCAGTTCTGGCCTGTTTTGCAAGCAGGACACATATGTCCTTTAATTATTCATTAGGACAACGGCAAACTCTCTGAGGCTGCCTGCACCTCTTGCAGCAGAGGTGCAGGCAGTAACACCTCAGCACAGAGGTACACAAACAACCAGAAAAAGTAAAATATTTGTCAGAAATAAAGTCCAGGGAAACAGAGAGAAGAATAAAGTAATTAATCATTTGGGGGGAGTAGGGCAGGGAGGGAGAGAGAAAGAGAGAGAGAGAGAGAGAATGGCAAAAGAAACCTGATAGCTTGTACTGCCTCCCCTGGAAGTCTGTCAGCCCACTGGCAGGAAGATTAAGGATGTTGATGGGAATTCCTTTCTCACCACAGTCGGCTTTAAAACACAGGACAATAACCTATTTTTACAGGTTTGGCTGTGGCTTTCCCACGACACATCTTTTTCTCCCCTTACTCTAAACAAAAAAAGGATGATCTCTTGCAGTGCCTGTTATCTGAGTGCTGCCCTCACAGCTGAGGTAAAGGTATTGATTGAAGCACTTGGACATTTATTGGATTTATGGCTTTTTCTGATGTGTGAAAAATGCTTTGTCCTGCTCAAGTCATACAGTCCTGCATGCTCCAGCATTTGTTGGTGTTACCACCAAAGGTTCAGACCCTCTGCCACGCTTCCTTTGTGAACAGACCAACCAGTGCAATAACCCTGCAAGGCAGAATACAGATTTCAGAGCATCAGATTTAACAATATACTTGACACTGGGCTTGAAGAGCCTGTACAGCTTAGAGTTCACCTCTCCTTGACCCTCTGGGAAGGACAAAATGCATTGCTGTATCCACAGCTTAAGCTGGATTGCCTGTTTCAGTACCTTGCTCTTTTAGGAACTTGTTTAGAAGAGGGAATTTGCACTGGAGGCTCCTTGAGTCAAATTCTCCAACCCTCCCCATGGCTTATTTACTGGATTCAGTACTTGTGATATGGGGAAAAGCAAGGAGGGAAAAAAAAATATTTAGAGGCAAGGTCAGTGCCATCCTTTTGCTTTGTAAGAATAGAACCTTTTGCTTTCTAATTTATACAGACCTGCAAGATTTTTATCTGAGCAAGGAAAGAACAATTGACCCTCTTACAAAAACTCCTACAACACTCTCTTATCTCTATGCTTTATTTTCACCCTTGTTTGCTAATATCACAAAGAAGGCCTTCATATGTCCTGGGCAAGGTGACATTTCTGTGTTCTGTGATGACATCACTGGCATCAGTCACTTGCTCTTGGTTCTCTGTGTGCTTGAGTCAGCCTGGCCTTTTTGCATTTTCAGAAAGGGCCATCCCTGGAGTGATTTCCAGGATGAAAGATCATTTGTTCTGTACACAGGAACCTTCTGTGTTGCAAGAACATCAGCTCTTGAAATGCCCCATCTAAATCTCCACAAGAACTACTCACTATTGCAGTACCTGAGGAGTGAAGTCTCACATCAGGTTTCAGCAGTGCAATTAAAACAAAACCACCTCATGTTTAACTTGTTTCTAATAACATATTCTTCTGTTTTCTGGGCTGAGCTTCTCCAAAGGACATAACCAAGCTGAAGCAGGGCAAGAAGAGCAGAAATGGGAGTTTGGGTGTCCACTTACGGGCAGCAACTGCCTCAGCTCTCAGCTGAAATACGTTTTAGGCTCCTAAAAGATAATGCCACCATGTCACTGTAAAGAAACTGCATTGTTATATTTTTAACAGTTTTTCATAGGTATTTGATTGGGATAACACATACAAAATAAAATACTAATAAAGTAGCACACAAAGGAGTTTTAGAAGCACTAACATAAGGTATTTCTAAAAAGCCAAACCAATCATTAAATTCACAGGACAATGGATTTTAATTTTTTTTTTTAAGTGGAAGTCAATAATATGTTGTGCTATAAACAAAGCTTTAATCCAGGGTTACTCCAGATAACACAGATATGTTTTGCAGTCAATAGTCCCCAAAGAACATTAAGCTTGTAGAGATGCCTGACTAAGATGGTGGCATATTTACAATACATTTCACTGATTTATATGTGCTTTTTCCTCTCCATCCAAGCAATAGCTTTTCTTCATCCCTATCCTAACAGCTGCAGCAATGGGGTTTGTTTCAGGCTTTGTTTGGGAGATTAAAACCATCTCAGTATAATCTCTTTTTGTTTTATACACTGAAGAAAGCATTAGAGATGAAAATTAATGCCACAATGGATTTCATTAATCACACCAGGAGGCTTGGTTTGCTGTAGTAGGCACTTCCAGCAGAAGGTGCTCACAATCAGTTTAAATATTAAACGCCCTCCTGTGTTTAAATAGTGATGATCAAATCTGTGCAATCACAGCTCCTCTTGGGACAGGGATTCTTTTAAAAGGGCCAATATTGCCCAAACCACCTCACCTTATGGTCAATCCCTCTTTCCAGCAATGTAAACGTCTGTGGAACTGCAAGGACAAAAGGACTGGAAAAGTCAGTGCCTGGGGGAATTGCTGTGAGATAAAGGAGGTGTCACCTCTGGGTCACCAGCGCAAAAGAAATCATAACGATCAGCAGGGCCAACAGTTACCGTGCTGGGACAGGTGCTGGCAGCAGCAGGCACCAATCTCTGCCCGGTCCTTGGAGAGTAGGTGCTCACATTACAGAAAGCAGCACTGCTGTTAACCCATCCTGCCAGGAAAAAGGCCAAGGATCAACAGGTCCCCCAAGCTGGGCTTTTGGGGTATATCCCCACAAAAGGCCAAGTCCCAGTGGCAGATGGCCAGAGGGAAGTTTGCATTCCCACAATTCATGGTCTAACTGTTACGAATAATCTGCAGCTCTCCAGGGCCCTGGGTCTGATGTGAGGCAGGAGCCAGCCCTGCTTGAAAACTGCAGCAGTCGCCAACTGTCCCAGCCAAAAACATCCTTGGACTGATGTGTTGGGGCTGTTGCATACAGATGAATATGGTCTTACTGAAGGAAAGGAAAGCAAGCCCCCAAAAAAGCGGCATACAAAGAAAAAAGCTGTAAAACTCATAATTCCTTCCTGCAGAATCTAGGAATCAAAAGCACAAGTTTCCTTTAAAGTGTTGGTGTTTTTTTTTGCAATCACTATTAAAGCCTTGCTTGAAATTAAAGTATAATCAGAAATTGAAGAAATGGGGTCTTAGCAGATGTGAAAATATACAGGTTTATGCTGCTGTATTCAGCCTGAGCCTCCTTCCTGTACTGGGATCTAAGGAGATAGAAAATCAACAAAACCAAAACTGAAACCCCTACCAATCCTGCCCTAATAGAGGGAACAGTGCTAGGAGCCGAACTGACTACAATTCCCAACGTTCACTGAGGGTACCTTTAGGACAAATGTTACCCGAGAACATCCCAAACAATCTGAAATTGAAAGCGAGCCCCGGTGGCTGTTGGAAGCTGTAGTCAGCTCTCCGGAGCGAACTACTGAGCACAAAGATCCCGAGAGCTGCTCTGGCAACCAAAAGAGCCCCGCTAGAGCTCAGGGGGAGCGGGCGGCGAGCGGGGAGAACGCGCTGTGCCCTTCGCGGGTGCCAAGTTCCCTCCTTGGGCTTCCCCGATGTTTTGGGGGGATTTTTGGCCCGGGCGTGCGGCAGAAGGGGCGAGACCTGCCGGCGGCAGCCGGGGCCAGCAGGACACCGTTTCCCCCGCGCCAGCCGG
>WEIU01010616.1:97670-161602 GCA_013389925.1 Aegithalos caudatus | reverse complement strand
GCGCGGGCCCTGCCGAGCAGCCCACGGGACTCGCTGTGGCCGTGACGGGGAAGAAAGGGTCTGAGCAATGCCTGCGAGGCCTGGGGGAGGCAAAGCTGCCGTTCTCCCCCGCTCCCCCGGCCGAGAGCCGGCGTGTGGGGCCGGGGCCGGGCTGCAGCACCGCGCTCCGGAGGCTCCTGGGGGGCTGTTCTGCCCCAGGACCACCTGGGAGAGATGTGCGCGGCTCATCTCGTCACAGAAATACCTCGGAAGTTAAATTTGCACAGCAGGTACTGAGCTACAGAGCATATGTGACCCTTATGCTTAAGCTGTTGCAGCTAAGGCTTTAGGCATGGCAGGAGATAAGCCCTAATGATACATCGCTCTTAGCTGTTTGCTCCGAAAAATGCCTACAGGTATCTGGAGAGAGCTGTTTGCCAGGAACTCGGGGGATTGAGCTATTTATTGATTTTTAAAGATAAAATAGAGCTATTACAAAGAAAAAGACTTGTGCAGGCAGCTTTTTTGTAACAACTCTCTTGCACAATTGTGAGAGAGCCACTATTATTCACTCTTCCTCAGAGATACTCTTGAAATTGTATTTCTTCCAGTAAGTAATACTGCTTAGAAGGCTGAGAAAAGCCTCTCTAACCTTTCAGGAGAGAGTCTGAACAGTGCTGGATTAATATTCACCTTCCATGTCACAGCCCTAGACCAGTCCTTTCTGCACAGTCCTGCATATTCCTGTATTCCTTCCTCACAGACCTAACATTTCTCAGGTTCAGGAGGATTTGTGAAATAACTGTATGCCCTTTGTTCTGCTGACAGAAATTCCTCTCTCTTATTAAACTTGTCATTTTACCCCAGCTGATCCCTTCCTCTTTGCAGGGGAATCTCTCTGCCTTTGCTATTCTAATAGAAAAATAGTGAAGGTGACATTTGCTCAAATTGTTGCTTAGTGGCTCTGTTTATCAGGTTAGAATTTCCCAGAGTATTAAAATTTGCCCGAGTGAATGTTGATCTTTAAACAAGAACAGAAGTATGTGGTGTTGTGCTGACATGGTTTTCCTTAGGAGTTGGAGTAGAACCTTTCCTACGGTTAAAGGAAAAACACACAAGTTTAGGTACCCACCAAGTTGCCTCTTAGGGAGTTCAGGAGCCTCAAATACCACTCACTGTTTGCAAAATGTAGAGGTGACAAGGAGAGGGGAGAAACTATGACTTTATAGTACTTTAAATAACATCCCACAAATGTTTACCCCTGCTCTCACAGGCCCATTCAGAAGGTAAATGAAGAGATTGTAAACACAACCAACTGTTTACATATTTTCATCCCATTACTATCACCCTAACTTCCCAGGGGAATAACAGATTGCTATTTTCCAGGCTACCCATTTGAGAGGAGTTAGTGTTATCTGCTTAAGGGTATTTTTTTTTTACTGGGTTTGGCAAATATAACCCAGGGCTGCTTCACACAAAAAATGAAATTTCAACATTAATCTTCTAAAACACAAGCTTGATAATCCCAGCCTCTGCAGATTAAATCTTGGCCTCCTGTTGCCACTAAAGTGAATAAAATTTCACAATAAGCTTTTCCATTTCAGAGGAGCAGAGAGGAAGGACCCACAGCTGTTCCCTCCTTCCCTATGCTGAGAACTTTCTGATGGTGACAAGAAGCAAAGTCTCAGATGAGATCCTTGGTGACAACTTGATATAATGATGTTTAAGTAGCACTTAGAAGGAGATATTTTCTCCCAATTCACAGTTCAGAATTGGTTACAAGAGCTCAGTGAAGCCTCTCCATTTCACAACAGCCAAGGCACTGGTCTGCTCATTGGCTGCTTTGCCTCAAGATGAAATAACTTCTAGTTTTGTGGGTTCATTGCTAAGGTACAGCATTCCTGCCATACACCTACTCTGGCAAACCTTTCACTTCACAGCCTGAATTTAAATTCATTTCTAGTCATGAAATTGGAGTTCTGTAATAAATTCTGATATGTGATCCTAGACAGTTTTATCCTCTGTAAGGGATTATAACAGTTAATACTCCTGTTCCTCTGCCACAGAGGAGCCTGCTGTGTCCAGGCACTTTACAGTATGAACCATCTTTATCAGCTGGGAAACTCTCCCTTGCTTTCATCTCTTTACATGAGGACCACCCCAGCTCAGTTAAGTTGAAGAGAAGCTGTTTTCAGAAGAAAACATCTCCTAGAAAGCAGTTCTGTGTAAAAATCAATGAGCAGCTGGTGAATGGAGAGACAAGAAACTCAGGAAACAAGAAACTTCCCTACTGAGGACAGCAGTTTGCCCTATCAGCACTACATGCAGAAATCCCCTCTCTGGATCTGCAGCCCTGCAGGTGCTGGGGTGAGGGCAGGCCAGGGGAGATGGGTGCTGGCAGAAGCAGGAGGGACCAGTCAACACATCTCATCTGGGTTATCCTCCTCTTTGCAACAGCCTCTCCATGCCCCACTGCTCTGTTCTGGTTTCTGTGTCACAACAGAATAAACCTGATATCCTTCACCTCCTTCTAACGCCAGCCTTTGTGGATGGCTTTGGATTGGGGCCATGTATAGTGGAGATTTTCTTTTGCAGTGAAGGACTAAAGTGCTTTTTAAATGATTGACAAGGCTTATCAGTGGTTTCTAAATCACATTTGGGTGTCTGGGGCACTTCAGCTGCAGTGCTGCTTCTCAGCAGGCTGAAGTTCCACTTTCCATTTAGAGAAGGCCCTGGATCTTTCTAAACGTTGCCTAGCAGTGAAAGAGGCAGAGCTATAAAAGACAGAATTTTCAGTGTGCTGCTGAAAGTGAAATTGTGGCTACTCCAGCCACACTTGGACTACAAACAAGATTTCTTTGCAATGGTTGTCACGAGCCAGATGCTGGGATCTCATGCCTACCTCTTGCATGAAAATATTTATATTAATGCTTAGCCCTCATTTGCAAGGATGCTCACTCCTTAAGTGTCTGAAACATGGGTAAATCCCCTGCTACGTGCCACTGTTTTTAATCAACTTTCCCTCATATTTAAGGGTTTTCATGAAAGTCTGGAATTTGTGGAAAGATTTGGAAGGGCACAAGCAACACGCTGCTACACTGAGCTGGAAGGAGCATAAGAAAGGTTTTGGGGATCAGGTGAAGAAAGAGAAAACATGGCATCTGCATGGCAGAGCAAAAAAAGGTGGAAGCTTAGCAATACACAGGCCAGAGGGCTGGAGAGGAACTGGAGGCTGTTGACATTCAGACCTGCTCGGGAAGGTGACAGGGACCCTGCCAGGGAGGCTGTGTGTCATCAGCAATAGGCACCCAGGGGAAACAGCCCCCTCACAGCCTGTGTTTCTAACAAGCAATAAAAAGCCACTTCACATAAACGCAGTGCAATTTTCTTTTCCGCCTAGCAGGTTTATTTTTCCCTCCTATCAGAAGTGCCATGGGAATTGTTCACCAGGGAACAATTCACCTGGGAGAAATAGGCAAGTGCTACCAGTGTTTGGCCCAGTGGGTTTCTGTTCTTTTCTAAGGCACATTCCTTTAAGGCTGTGTGGGGAATCTGATAGAGAGTAGCAGGAGATGATTCTGGGGAATCAGAGGACAACCAACAAGGAGAGAACTCCCATTTTTCAGGTTTCCCTGCTAATCCTGGGATGTGCCCATGTCCCCAATCTGTGACTGTTCTGAAAGTAAATGTGTGTCTTCAGTCACCAGGGGAAATTCAAGCTCAGAGTTTTGGAGCAGGGATTCTTTCAAATGGGCACAACATAAATCTGCTTTGACCTGATTTGCAGCTCTGTTTCAGTCAAGCCCTCATTTAACTGAGACTGTAAAACATGCAAAAGTTTCACCAGATTTGTGCTGTCCCTCATTTTCCAGCCAATCCAAAGTGGAGCAGAGTCTCCAGAACTGAGAGTGGTTTCTAAGAAACCTGAACCCAGAACATACACGTACATAATGTCTATAGCAACCAGTTCATTGCATCCATTGCCATTCCAGAGCCGACTGCATCAAACAATGGAGTTACTGTGCACTATCAAACTCTCAGACAACTAATTAGGTCAGGAATAGAAGGAACAAATGGATAGATGATTCAACTGTTGTTCATGAGACCCATATGACAACAAGGATGCCTCATCCACATTCCTCACCAATAGTAAGGGTATACAGTTTGTGTATTTTGAGTATAAAGGCAATTTTAAAAGAATTATGCCACTGACCACTGAAATATTGCTTTAGAGTTAAGCTGGGTTCTGTTAAATCAATTGTTCTGTCTGACCTATATATTCTGCCTATTGACATGCAGCCTACTTTACTCTTTTGGCAGTTATTTCAGTAAAAATTCAATGTGCTGAACTCCAGTGTCCAAGGACAGGCCAATTGCTGGAAATGGAAAATGGCTGTAGTGCCGGTGACCTGCCCTGATGTGGAATTGCCATCTCCATGGCACTGTCACGCTCAAGCACCCTTCTCTTTCCTGCACGAGCTTTTAGCCCAGCATAGATGTGGAAAAGGAGACATTCACCTTTTTTGCCTCCCTTCCTAACCTTTTCACCCCCATCTTTTAGCACCTGGAACAAGAGAAACACGAACTGCGGCGGCGATTTGAGAACAAGGAGGGAGAGTGGGAAGGAAGGGTGTCCGAACTGGAGAGCGACGTGAAGCAGCTGCAGGACGAGCTGGAGAAGCAGCAGGTCCACCTGCGCGAGGCCGACCGCGAGAAGACGCGCGCTGTCCAGGAACTCTCCGAGCAGAACCAAAGACTCCTGGACCAGCTGAGCAGGGTGAGTCAGCTGGGTGGCACAGCTGGGCACGGGACGGGGTCACAGCTCTGCTGTCATCCCCCTCTGGGGCAGAGGAGTGGGAAAGCTCCCACTTCCAGGGAAACAAACTGTTCTGTCTCTTACACAGGTGCCCTGATAAGACCTGCTGCCTTTAAACTGATTTTACACCTCTAAGGAGTGATGCATTTCTTTGGCAAAATAGTTGTGTTTCTGGGTTGAGTGGTCATTTACTGCATAGTTCTCTCTCTCAACTGTTTTTGTATCTAGAACTGATTTAGAAAATCTGTTTCTAATTTACTAATAGGCTGAACAAATGTAGCATGCAAGAAGAAGGCTAATCTGCAACAGTGGGGTGAAAGGCTTTTTGCAGGCTTCCCTTTTTTGAGATACGTTGGCTGTAATGTTGTAGAATTGAACATACCATGTCAGTCTCAGATGATGTGTCACTACAGATAACTTTGCCATGGTTAGATGTGTGAGAACCTACTGAAATTCCTTGGAATGCCATGTTTCATCAAAGAGCTTAACTTGCCTCAATGAAAGAGGATTTATAGTGAGGCTGCTACAAATCAGCCTAATTGACTGAATACTTGGAGCATGAGTTTCTTTCTGACAGCAAAAGACTTAACAGTTTCTGCCTCCTTCCCCCAGAAGTTAACCTGTCTTATGGAATTAAGAACCTTGATTTCTTTCCTCCCCACTGGACAGTTAGTGCAAACCATAATTTTAATGCTTGAGAACACAGTTACTCCAACACATGAAAGCATTTGCTCGTTATCAGTTGCTTATTCCCAAAATAGCATAGAACAAACACACACAGATTCATGCTGAAGAGGCCCATCTCACATTGTGAGAAAATCTCTCAGACTAGATTCTGTCAGAGCTGAGTCTCTGGGGCTGACATGGGGATTTTGCCTATGGGAGGACAGACACCTCAATCACAACACTAAGATCAGAGGACTCTGAAGAGGACCAAATGTACAGGTCTCAAGCTGTCTGTGCAGTTGTCCTGTGCCTCTGGAGGTGAGCAAGGAAATCTTGGGTATGACACTCTGTACTGACACTTGAAATCATTCCTCATTCCACTGTAGATTTTCATGTCAAGGATTAAAGAAGTCACTTAGTTCGGTTTGGTTAACTGGCTTTAAAAAACAACAACAACCAACCAAACTAAAAAGACCTCATCTTCTTACCTCAGGAATGTTGCTAAGTTTATCCGTGTTTTTAAGGCAATGTGTCCCAAGTGAGCTACAGATCTTTCACCTTTTCTCTGGACAGAGCATATTCCACATACTCCATGGATGAGAGTTTCCACCCAAGATTGCACAAGCCCTGTGTTGTGTCAGGTCTCTTATCCAGGGTTAAGAACTCATCAGATCTGATAACTCTCTATAATAATTTTATTATTTTAATAATCTCTAAAATAATTTTCTGTGTATGTATGATTTCTGTCACTGTAAGATTTTTTATGGTCTCAGCGTAGGCATAAACTGGAAGAACAGACTAGAAGGTAGGAGAGGCAAACAAGACAGCTTGTTTTGGGCTTTCAATCCACATGGGATTATTCTCACTTGTGCTACAGGAACCTCTCACAGCCAGGTTCCCAGAGAGCCACTCCCCAAAGTCTTGTCAGAGAATCACCAAATGTGGTGTCCAGGCATGGGGTTTGTTCCCTTAATTCCCTACTAGTGTCAGAAATGGTCTTTATTGACCCATTTCAGAACTGCCACATTCAAAAATGCTGAGTATTGTGCTGCCCTTCCCATTCCAGCCCAGCCCTGCTCCCAGCCTGGAGGACAGCTTTTCTCCAATGCAGATAAGCTCTGATAGAGACAGAGCTGATGTTTGCTGAGGCACGATCCAGTGCTCATTGAGTTTGTCACCTGGCCAAAACTTGCCAGTAACTCAAATACAGCAGTGGGTATAGAAAGGATGTAAACAGTCTTCCCACAGTCAGGAAAACTTGGACAAATTGAAAAAGAGTGGGGAACAATCTGTTGTCATTTTCAGGGCTTTAGCTGAGGCCTTTTAAAATCCCAGCATTATATTAGCACTTGATTCCTGGCTGCTTAATATTTTATATTTGCTACTCCATAGTGTATTTGCAGTCTCATGTGTCTGGTCACTTCTTCTGAAGAGGTCACACGTGTAATCCCTGAGGCAGTGGCACTGCCTAAACCCTGCACCCATGTAGTTCTGGCTCCAGTTACCACTTAGGCTTCCAATTAATAAAAAGGACAAATAGGAGCTGCAGGGGTGTGCTTGCCCACAGCCACTCCTGCCACAGGCTGGAGTCTCACCTGGGATCATGAACTGAGCACTGGGAGATGAAAAGTCCTACAAAGAAGGTGCTGTTACAGCTTCTGTGACCTTAAGTTGTTGCTGGTATTTCCTTGTGTTCCTGGTTCTGCATTTGTGTCACTGTGGATTGTTTGGGAGCAGAAGGTTATGAAAAGTCTGGGATAAAGTGATGAATGCCTTATTCAGAGCCTCAAGTCTGCCCCATCCCACACTCTATATCCTACTTCACTCACAGGACACAAAGACAGCTTCTCTCTGGTAGAGTCATTCTATGCTAGTAGGTACTGGCTCCTTAAATTTGAATTTGTA
Organism: Aegithalos caudatus; assembly: GCA_013389925.1. Lineage (NCBI taxonomy): Eukaryota > Metazoa > Chordata > Aves > Passeriformes > Aegithalidae > Aegithalos > Aegithalos caudatus. The sequence continues at coordinate 154,236 of WEIU01010616.1, read as the reverse complement.
CAGTTTTTAGCAATTAACACCTCATGGCCCCATTTAACAACACTTGATCATCTCTCTCCTGGAGAAGGTATCCCCTTGGCACTAGGCTCTGTGTGAATGACAGTCAGCCTCAGGAGCTGCCAGCCCACATGGTCCTGCTTGTTTCTTCTGGATTCCCTGGGCTTCAGCCTCTTTTACCTCAAAGCAGGGCAGCAGCCACCATCTCCTTCATCCTGCCCCTCCTCCTTCCTGCTGCTGCCATACTTGCACCAACTAATTAGTCTTTAGGACATTTTTTTTAACCCTGCCTTCCCCAGAGATGAAAAGCCAACACATACTCACATTGTCTAAACCTGGCACAAATGCCAACCAACCAAGCACACACACCCACGCAAGGGGACCTGGAAAGCTCTGTCTTGCAATTAATGCCCGGGACTGAAAAAATTCATCATCAGTTCTAGCAAGGACTGATAAGGAAAACTCAAGGATAGGAATTTTAAGTCTGTTCCAGTATCTAAAAATTAGCCTTTTGCCTCTGTCACCAAGAGGCTAAAATAAGGTCCTTAAAATGGTTTGAGGTCTTCCAATGAGGTGGTGAGGTGGTGATATAGGAGAACTTTAAATATCTAATAATAGTAAGTAGGCTATAAGGAACTTTGCCTCCTCTTGAAATACAGCCTTTGGTTCTCTGCTTTTAGCAGAACAAAGATACTGCCTGGGGTTAGAACAGCATTAAACCATGGGGAAAATTTGGTTGGCTGGACTGGGAGCACACAGTGAAAGACGTGATTGAAATGCCAAGGAGCAAGTTTAAGACCTCCACAGTATTTTTTAATTTGCTACGTGATGATTAAAATCCTTTCTGCACAGTGCTCTGATTTCCCTCCCCCTGCCTCAGCAAAGGGTGCAGGAGCTCTCAGCAGTGTGTCCACACCGAGCTAAATGCCGAGTTTACCAAGGAGAGCTGTGGAGCTCCTCATGAGCACTGTGCCAGGGTACAAACCACTCACCAGAACTGCTCAGAGCTGAAGTATAGGAGTCAAAGAACAGTTCTGCTGAGAAAGTCAAGGCTTGGGAATTATTACATGTTCTGTTTCCAGCCCCTTCAGTCTCTCCCATCTGTTTCAGTTCCCCGCTAGGATAAAAAAAGAAAAAGAAAAAAGAAATAAACTCAACACAGTCCTATGCTTTCTGTCCTTATATGGGAGAATGTGTATAGGGAAAGGTCTCCTCTTACATGTGCCCACAGCAGGTAACAGAGTCCTGTCCCACCTTTGGGCTTCTGGGAGTTACTAATGCAAATAATAATAACAAACAGTCATCTTCCTATAATGAGGCAACATATTACTACTTGGTCAGGAAGTGAATGAAAAAAGACTTCCATGCTGTTTCTGAGTGCCTTCACCAGATGGCTTTCCCACACATTTCCTGCTCCCCAGCTCTGGCTCCTGGAGCTGTTTGCTGCATGTAGCTTGGGCGAGGCTCATCCTTCCCAGTTCAGCTGGGCTTCTTTTATGGTACACGGAGCACAGGGGAGCAATTTCACCATGTCAGGCTCAGGTAGCTTTTGCAATGCAAATCTGTTTCCCGGGGCAGTGCAAGAGTGTCATCTTGCACTGCTCAAACAGCTCCTTGTGTTTAGAGAGGAGTGCTGGGCTGCTGTGGCATCCCTCAGAGGGGCCCTCAGTCACCAACTCCTTAGATTCACTCAGCATCTAGAGCCAGCATGCTGCTACAAAGAATGAGGTGTTTCAGTCAATCCCTCTGCTACAGCAAGAACAGGAGCAGCCAGCCCACAACTCTCCAAAGGAGGTATTATTTACTAACCACAAAACCCTCCTTTCAGTAATATTTCAGCTGCAGTTTCTCACTTCATGCTCTAACATGCAGTATATTAGAGAGTTGGCAGGCACTGCCTGACTTTGCTTTGAAAGAAACAGGTTTTTATTTAAGAACAAGCTGACCTTCCTGTATTCTCCTTTCCAAATTGTATTTTAAATACATCCTTTTATGGTCAAGAGCACACAAGAGGGGCAGGTCTTTTGTCAGTTATTTATTTGAAGAGATTTTTCTGAATGGTTGGTTGATGGGTCTATTAGCATAGGAATAATGTTGGTTTTAAGAAATTCAGATTATTCATTGAAAAAGAAAATTATTGGAAGAAGTGTGCTGGGCAAGATGCACTGCTTTTGCCATGCCAGAGATTTGTAGCAATTACACTATGAATTATGTCTTGAATTCCTTATTTTATCTGTACAGGTGCTTAATGCAAGCCTCCTTATGTTTCTTGTTTATTAAGTTGTCTCCAATAGTCCAGCAGGGTCTACTGGGAGCTCCATCCTTAGCACAGAGGGAAGTCAGGCTGAATTTAAGTCCTCCTTCAGGGAGTTTATTTTTAACCAGACAAAGATCCTGAATGAACCTGGGCAAAAGAAGAGTTGCTTTGACTATCCCTACATTTCAAGGTGCAGATCAGCCACAACACTGAATTATTTTTCATAAAAACTCTCCAATTTTTGCTCTTCAAAGTGTTTACTGGACCTATTCAGTGAGTAGCTTATTATAAGGAACTCTACACTGAACTCCTCAAGCACAGATTCCTGCATAGCAAATCTTCACCTGCATCATCACCAAGCAGCCTAAATTCAGTGGAAGGGGAGATTGCAGGAGAAAAGGCAGCACTGCTTCCTGTTGAAGGGGCTGAAGTACCTGCTTGTCCTGGCAGCTTTGGGGGGGCTGCTCCTTCCTTGGGGGAGGGCAGACAGCCCTTGAGCACTGTTTTGTGCCTGGCATAAGGCTCATTCATGTCACATATGCTGAGGTGAGAGGAAACAGACACCAGCACCAGACAGAGCCAAACACTGATTCCAGCAAACCTCCCAGTAACCTCATTCCCCAGCTCCCCACCCCTCTGGAGCATCAGCAGATCCTGACGCCACATAGCCAGATCCCTGATCACCCAGGGAATGCTAATGAGAAAGGCTCCTTCTCTCCAGTTGCTTCTCCTCTAGCAGAGAGCACTTGTTAATAATTCAGCTTCATGCCACATCAGGCCTGGCATGCTGAGGCTTCCCATGCTAAAGCTGTGAATATAGGACGTGACTGCAGCTGTGTGCCCTCACCTGCAGAGTCCTTCAATGGAATGACTCAGTGCCCCAGAAGGGAATGGAGAAACACCTTGAGGTCACTGCTGAGTGGCACTTACCCACCATCCCTCTGGAGAACAAGGAGAAAGGCTCAACCCTCTGCTGAGAGTCAGTCCAAGCCTGCACCATCCCTTAACTCCATTTTAGGACACACACAGCTTGGAACAGGGGCATCCAAGACATCAAGGAATAAATACAGGAAGTGCCAAAGAAGTAATTTCAGCAAACATGACGGGGACCACCCCTATGGGATTTGCCCAAGGATTTTGCACACACTCATTTCATGAAAGATTTTTACCCTCGAGTCCTTTGGTTTTAAGTGCTGATGAGCTCTTAGGGAATGGGCAGAAAGAAAATGGGCTGTAGTGATAGGACAAGGGGGAATGGGGATGAATTAAAAGAAGGGAAATTTAGGTTAAGTATTAGAAAGAAATTCTCTCCTGTGAGGGTGCTGAGACACTGGAGCAGGTTGCCCAGGGAGATTGTGGCTGTTCCAACCCTGGCAATGTTCAAAACCAGGTTGGACGGGGCTTGGAACAGCCTGGTCTAGTGGGAAGGTTCCCTGCCTCTGGCAGGGGGAGTTGGGACTAGGTGACCTGTAAGGTCTGTTCCAATCCCTTAACATTTCATGCTTCTATGAAATGGAATAAAACAGGGGCTAATGAATAGCAACCCCCCCACTAGGAAAAGCATTAAACTACTATTAACATTAGAGAGGGAAAAATGTTACTGTTAAGGCAGTGGAACTACACAAATCCCTGCTCCTGGGCAAAAGGATGGCATCCCTGGGTCCCAGGGGCTGGGTAGGACCCTCATCCTCCTCGAGAGCAGCAGAGCAGGCCCTCCATCCCCGGGGACCCCTCGCTGGTTGCTGGATGACAGCACGGCATGTCCCAGCTGGTGATGTTGCTGTGGCAACCGGGTGTGATTTCTCTGCTTGTAATGCCACGCCAGTCAGGGACACGCAGGGAGACGCACTTGTGACGTCCGAGCCGGGCGGGCGGTGGCCGCAGCCCGTCTGCCACCCCCGTGGGCTCGGCTCGCTGCCAGGACGTGTTCCCGCGTCTCTTTGCATCCCCCGCGGGCCCCTCCCCACCTTTCCTCCTCTGCTCACGGCAAATTACCCCCCAAAATCGCGCTGGAGCTGTACCAGCCCAAGGCAGCCTGTTGTCTGTACCATCCACAATGAGCTCCCGAGCCTGCTGGGGGACAGGTAAACATTCTATATCCTGGGTGAAAAGAGCCCCTTGTGGAGCAGATCAGCGAGCCCATGCAGGGTGACCCTGCCAGGGCTTGGCACAGAGCATCTCCCAGGAGCCCAGCTCGGGATAGGGCACCAGAGAAATGATTGTCTGCCCGAGACACTGAGCCTCCAGCTGTGCACGGCTCATCTCCCACCCTCAGAGGTTCGTGGTGCCTGGATGGAGCAGCAGAGGCTGCCCTGGGAGACATCACAGCCACACTTCCAGTCCCACCACCAACGCCTTTCACTGGGCAGCACATGCAGGAATGAGTCTCCAAAGCACTCTCTTGGACAAACACATGTAGGTGTAAAGCCCCTGGTAGTCAGCCATAAACTGTTCTTCCCTGCACTTCAGCTGAGCCCAGCTCAGTCCCCCAGCTTTCTCCTCCAGCAAATAGTCCTAGAAGAGATTTTTAAAGTTCATGCAAGGATCTGCCTTGAGACATCAGCAGCACCACTAATCTGTGAACATCTAAAAACCAGAATCCAACATAAAACTGAAACTGAACTTGTCCTGGGGTAAGAGGATAAAATTCTGAACGAGTCCTTTCCTCCCCTCTTGCACTGCCCTAAAAATTTCGAGTGGCTATTCTGTTTACGTCCAGGTTGTTTACTGGAATTGTTTTATTATGCAGTAGCTCAGAGGTAGGAACACGTGGGCAGAAGAATTTTTTTCAAAATATTTCTGCTTATTCACACTTGCTGTAAACACTTCCTCCAGGAGATTCTAGAAAGTAGGACACAGAAGGTGTTTGTATCCAGCCACTGCATACTAGCTAGAACCAAACGTGATTGAAAGCTTTGCAAATAGCTACATAAGAAAAAAACAATTAAAAGCATTTGATCTTTAAAGACCCATTCTGGGTTATAAAGTTTGCACACCTTATAATGAAAGTCTTCAAATTCCTTCTTTTTACAAGCAGGCTTGCTTTTTCTAAATGCAAATTAGTAGACAATAGCTCAAGAGGGAAGTCTCTTCTACACTGAGGGGGTTTTGCCAGCTGTATTGGGTGCTCTGATTACCCATGAAATCAGAGGGCTCTTGCAAAACAGCCTAGAGCTTAACCAACATTTTGTTTAGAATGGCATTTAGCAGAACCCAGTTTATTTTGAGCAGAGATACAGGATCAGCAAGACACTCGTTGATTTCTGGTGGCCACAGTGCAATACAGAGCTGGCTCGTGCTTGGCAGCACCACCACAGGGATAGGAAATGCCACCTCAGATAGGGACACAACAGCATCCAGAGGCAAGGGCACAACAGGATACAGCTGACAGATGAGGACATAAGTCAAGAGATCTGCATGTCAGAGCAACTAGAGTAAAAGGCTGAGAGCATTTAATTTGGAGGAGGTATAGGCTGGCCTCACAATCTCAGTAGTTACCCTTCTGCAGAGTCTCAGTTCTGTAGATGCCAAGACCTGCAACAGATTTCCATGGATGGGATCCCTGTCAGTGTTTGAGGGGAGATTGCTGTGGTCAGAAGTGTTGGGAACCAGTCCATTAACTGTTCTCACCCTCTCCTAACTATTCTTCCCTGAAAGGTTCTAATGTTGAAGCATCGAAAGAACATTTTTAAAAGGAAGGACTGCCTGGATAGTTTCAGCTGGGTTATGACTCTACCAAGATTAGCACAGTAATGCAGATGTGTCATAGATGCAGAGCTTTCACAGAATAGTTACAAGACCTGCAGATGTTTGGCTAACTAAAGCATCCAGCTCACTGGATTTGCACTTTAAATGAAATCCTTCAGTTCCTTTGCAGTTCAGTGCACCAAGATAACAAAATTTAACCTTGTGATTGCTTTGTTCTCTACATCCTTTAAAGTCTGTTCCTGAATCCACTTCCAGACTTGGCATAGTTTTGTAGTGACAGGGGTGCTCTTGGAAAGTTGTTCCATTTTAGCTATTTAGCCTGAGCTGTTCCTGGTTACTTGTTGAACAAAGCACCATTCTACTTGTCTGTCTACAAGCTCAGGTCCAGGAAAATTGAAGTTTTCTACAATTCAGGTGTAGACCAGCAGATTTGTCACTCACACCAGGAGCATTAAACAGGTACAAACATTAAGGCTTCCTGGAGGGAAGGGTCTATATTTATAGAAGAGATCCATAGTCCCAATTGCTTTTGCAGGTGAAGTGTTTCAGGACAAAAACACCCACAAATTTCAAGAGAAGGGCACCTTTTGGAGAAGAACCTAAGAGTTCTCTATTGTTTACTTGGTGAGCAAGAAATTTGCATAGATTTTATTGGAACACCAGGAAACTGAGGCACTGACAGACTACACAGTAATTGTCAATGTAAACCAGTAAGACCCTAGTGAATGAAAAATCTCCTCTCCACTCAGGCAGAGTACACAAGAGTTTGAGCTTTTCTCTTGATCTTATAGAATGGGGATGGATTGGGATGGAGCTTTTTGTTTGTTTTTAAGGTGTGGAATAGGAATTTAGTGTTCTATGTCCCACAGTGACAGCATGACAGGCTAAAGCTCAGACATTACTCCTTGACAGAGTATAAGCTTTATACTCCACACCCCTTACATAAATGGCAATCAGTATAAATTACAGGATAAGAATTGGACTGATATTAAAAAAAACACAGATGTAAATTTGGCTGAGTAGAGGAGACAGCCCAGAGACTCTACAAGGTCTCCATCAAAGGAAACTTTTGAGAAGTAGCCAAGTAGACATCAGTCAGGGAAGGCTGGCCAATTTCTGCACTGATACAAGAAGCACTAGGCAAAGTTAGGTCTGAAAGAGACCTTCTGAGGTTTCCCTTTTATGCAGGCAAGAAGAGTTTGACTAACATCAGGTCATGTCTTCTTGCTATTTATGAATACTAAAGAGAAGAAGCCTGAGGGAATACTCACAAAGAACGAGTGATCTCAAAGGCTTTGGAACTGACTTGCATTTTAACTCTGCATGGACATAAAGTAATGAAAGGATGAAAACAAATGTAAACAAGGCATTATTCAAAATGCTTGAATAGACTCAGATTTTGTGGGAGTCATACTTTTCAACAGATTTATGTTTAGAAGCCAAATGAGAACGCCTGGATTAACCATGTTTGTTCAAAAGAGATCGTTGGTAGAATGTAAGTGTGATATTTTTCTAAAGAACATCTATTGATCGGCTATGAAATTGCACAGGGATTTGCCAACTCAAATTATTCCTGTAGGTTTGCCTCTATTCCAGAGAGATTTATTTCCCTAGGCTTTATTGGATGTTGTACTTCACTTTGTGCACAAATTCTCCCTAAATGTTGGGCTGCTTAGCCTTTATTTCCCTCTCCACCTTAGCACAAGAGATCAGACTCTTAGAGATGTCTAACTCATAAATATTTAAAGATTTAAGGGGTCCAGGCAAATGCTTATGAAATTTATGATTTCATTAATGCCACCTCTTCTGGGTCCTTCCTGTGCCTGAGGTGCTGCTGCCATGGGCACAGGCCCTCACCCTGCACAGCTGCAGACAAGGAGGGGTCTCCTAGGTTTGGGCTGCTTTATCAGCAGAAGCTGCAATAAACCAGTTCAGGCATTATCCAATCCAGCAGCTCAGTTAATCTCTGCTTACCCAGATTAACTCTGGCATCACGAGACGCAGCCCATCAGCTGCAGGCTGGCTCTCAGCATCTCCCCCCTTTCAAAGGAGTTATTTGCATCAGGCATTCAAAACTTGGGAAATTCATTCTGTCTTCCCATCCTTCTTAATCCTCCATCAAGAGACAGTATCAGAGACTAAGAAGGTCAAACTGGGGGAGAGGGAAGGAGACAGGCAGCTTTCTCCCTCATTGCACATATCTGCCTTACCTCAGCACAGGAAAGGAAGATTTGCCCAGTGTGGGTCAGCTCCAGATCACACAACTTTAGTGCTCCTGGTCCCAGACATGGGCATCCTCCAGCAATCTCTGACTCTTTTCATGGCCAGGGAACACCCTGCCAAGAAAATATTTTGCTGTGTGAAACCAACAGTGCAGAAGCCTTTCCAAGCATGAACTTGTTCAAATGAAGATATTAACTCTCTGGCTTCTTTTAATCTCCCTAAGCAGAGCTATAAGCCACCCCAGCTAAGGGAAAGTGGCATAATTGACCAAAATGCCTGTCTAGACCCACATAGCAAGTAAGCCCTGCTGCTAACCCCTGCCCACAGCCCAGTGAATGTGACACAAGCACCCAGAGCCAGGTGGCTGTGGTGCAGCTGGGCTCACCCTGCAGGGTGAAGGGATGAGCTGGCTGCAAAGCCATTGACAAAGCACACACACCTCCATGCCTGTGAGCACCTGTACACCACCACCTCCACCCTTCCCTCCCCTCACAGCACTTGGCATCCGAGACCTTTGCATGAGGCACCTGTGAGTATTTCAAGCAGGTGGAGTGGACAGTTTTCATTAAGCCTCTGTCAGACTGAAATTGCTTCTTTACACAGTTTATCCTTGTGTATGCTCTGCTGATGCCAGAGTGCAGGTGGCTGGACAGGGAACTCACAGCACTGCAAAAGCCTTGTCTGTCCCTCCCCATGATGCCCTGGAGTGGCTCCCCAGAACAGAGGCTGGACAAGGTTAAGAGAATAAGAGTGGGTATTTATTAAAGGCCTTCAACAGATACACCTTGGGCAGTCAGAAGCCACCCAGAGGCTACACCCAAAATGAACGATGGAGTTTTTCAGACAAAAATAAGTTTGCTGCATTTGCTTATCAGGGATTAATCCTCCAATTACAGCTTCAGGTAATAAAGTCATATTCCCCCACTTTGCTCCCCCCTAGTTCACTTTTGTTTATACTTTTTGGTGCCTGAGGCTGTCCTTAAGTTTTAGGCCTAGAGGAATTGTTTTGTCTGACAAAAATGTGAAGACAGTAGTTAACACTTTATATGCAGTTTGAAATTAGGCACTTACACAGTACAGGATTTGAAAAGTATAAAGGCTAAAGTCTTAAGGCATCACCCATAGCACTGGATGAGGCCACCAAAGGATAAAAGGAAAAAAACAAGGCCAAGCTGCTGCTGCTTTAATTTCACATGGACATTTTTTGCATGTGTACCAGTCCTCCATATTCATCGCAGAAGAGATAGTACTTCAAAGGCACTCAAAAATCACTTCTTGGTGCATTCCACCAGCATCGTTAGGCAAATGTCCATAAATACCCTTCTCACATATCTTGTTTCACTCAGATTATCCTTGTCTCCTTGGCAACTGTCAGATGATGTATAATGCTAGCAGGGATTAGCCCCAATGAGCCTTGTAACCCTTGTAAATTCTGACTCTGTGAAGGTACCTGGCCAAAGCACTCCCTTCCTGGTAATGTTTAATTGTTGCCATAAACAATATTAAGTTCTAGACCCTTTCAACAAACCTGAGTAAGAGTGAAAACTTTTTAACTAGTAGAGAACTTTTTAACTAGTAGTATTTGTCTTGTCCTCCAAATAAATAAGTTTGAAACATGGATATACTCGGTGTTTCACAGCTTGACACATAAAGCTGTTATTTTGAATCAGAACTTGAGAGAAGGCTTTTGCTGAAAACTTGGCTCTAATATCTTTATCTCCTTTGTCCCTTGTTTTCAGTGGGATCACACTGGGAAATTCCAAATCCCTGCAAGAGCTTAACAAAATTATGCTACACTTTAGCCTATTAATTTCTGAAAACTATCTGGGGTCCAGGTCATCACTTGGTGTGCACACTCTGTCTGACATGGGCTGTACTGAGAATTCTCCATCTGAGGAAGCAGCTCTGGGTTGCACCCTTGTGCCCCGCTGCTCAGGCACACATGGCAAAAGCATCAAGTCAAGGAGCTTCAACACATGCTCCACTTGCATGAAGCTTGTCTCTGCTCTACATGTGGGTCTGCTGAGGAGGAGATTGGTTGTCTCATGTGGCATCCTGGACACCCAAAGCCAGCTTTTGTTGTGTGTGGCACTGACATGAGACCCATCTCCACATAGGAGATGCAGAGAGTGCCAGTGCATGGAGCTGAGCAGCCCTGCATTAATTACAGGTGAAAAGAGTTGAAGATCTAAGTTATAAAAGCCTACCTGTGCTGCAGTAGTGACATGGTTAAACCACTTTTTCCTTCTTCAGTCCACTCACTTCTTTATACCTTTCCAAACTAGGGATATCTGCTCTAATTTAACAGAACAACAAAAAATATCTATAAGCAAATCCAAGGAAAGGAGGCTGAAATCAGCACCAGCCTCAGGAACAAAACCAAATCCAGACATACTACATCAGAAATAATAGTATTTCTGTAATTAAGCAAACAAATCTCTGGCACAGCATTGTGTCTAAAAATGAACTCAACAATGTGCCATGGCTGATATCTCTTGGACTCATCAACTACAGAGAGCCGAGAGAGGAGGGGAAAAAATGTTTCAGGAGGTAGGTCACCAAACAGCCAAGCCAAGGGGTGATGGGGAAGCCAGGGTAGGCAGGGCACTGACAGGCAGAAGAAAGCCCAAGTCCTGGCACAAGCTGGTTAGCAGTGATGCAACCTGATTTTTTTTGCATGCTTGTGTGGACCCGATTGCTCCCCAGCCATCTGCCAGCTCCAGCACACACCTCACCGCATGCAAGACGTGCAAGGAGGGGGGAAAGAGATCAGTGGCTTAAGGCAGGTGATTTTTAGCACAGATAGGATAAAAGCCCTCCTAACTCACTCACATGTCTATGTACTGGCAGAAGCTCAAAGCAGCACCATTTTAGACACTCCAGCACACAGCAGGCACTCGGGAGATTTAGTGCTGCTACCACTGGCTTGTGCACATAGAGAAATTCAGCTACAGCAGCAGGAGTAATAAAAACTGCTGAGAGCTGAATACCACAGTCTCCTCTGTTGCTGGTCACATTATTCTTGATTTCAGGCAGCAAGAGGAAGAGAAAGTGAATCATTTATATGCAGCAAAGCTAGGGAAGATCCCAGTTGAAAATCCTACTGTAGTAGCAGAAGAAATGGAGTAGATCAGCCCACGATCAAGTGCGGGAGAATCCACACACACTCAGGCAAGGCCCCCCTCTCCACTGAAGATAAAGAGATAAGTGAACATACCTGGAAAGTAATGAAAGTTGCCACAGGTAAAGTATGAACATGCTCAGACAGGGCTTTGAAAATGAAGCACATTCCCAGCAGCAACTTGCCAGGGAGTCTTTGAAGCTGAAGAACAGTTGCTGCCACACCACTTCTGTTGTTTTTCTTGCTGTGCTTTACAGCTGGTCTCCTGTTCCCTTCTTTGACCCTAGCTAGGGCCAAAATACACATGTACACGGTACATGTCATTGATACTGACTTCTGCTTAAAAGCATGGAGCCAAAAGCAACAATATTTTCCCTAAAGGGCAGCTGTAGGTCTTTACAAACCCCGCCCCTCCAAGGCAAATCACTGAGGGTGAACAGGGAGCTTTGGTGAAGGAGGGAAGGAGGCTTCTTCCCAGCCAAAGCCTCAGCTGTGAAACCTTCACAGAGAAAGATCTTTTCTCAGCATCAGACACAGGGCAGGCTGCTAATTCTGTCTGTGCAGTGTTTCCCATTCTAAGAGCTTGAGCAGTGCTTACAGGTGCTGGTTTGCAGGCAGCCCCACGCCAGGGCTGTGGGTCAGTCCTAGACCTGCCTGGCACCTACTCCTGCTCAGCCCAGGCCTGCTGAGAGCTGGCTGTGTCTACATGGAGTCAGAAAGCAGCAGCCTCTGTGCCAAAAAAACACAGCTTGAGTGACTCTTATCCCTCTAAGCAGCATCTTAGACAGCGGGGGAAAGGGCTTTCAGTTGAATGACACCTGACCTGGATTTGCAAAACCCTGGCTACAGGTACAAGTCTGAGTCTAACACGTTTATGCCAAACTTGCTGCCCACAGCCAAGCACAGCTTTTGTGACATTTTCAGTGGACTCTCTCCTGGGCAGTTACTCTAAAAGAGCTGCTGGGATGTTGCTACAGTAGGTTTTTCTTCCTCCAATAACTGCACTTCTTGTCCATCAGAAAAATACCTTGAGTACATGAAGGCTTTGTGGCTGGGGCGTCTTCCCCCATACAGGACCAACCACACTTTACCTTTAGTGATACTCAGATACACTAAAGCCTGAAACTCATACAGAGAGGGGCTCTTTCCAGTCCCTGAAAATGATTCCTCTGCATGTGTATGATTTGGCAGAGTATAGTATATCTTATATGCCATCCCACAGCATGTGCTGCACCCACCTCGTTTTTCAGCTACATTTCCTCTCCACATCTACTTGCTTTATTTTTTATTTCCAAGCACAGCTTTTTGTAGGACTTAAAGTACCAAAATGCCAGTGAGTTTGCCAAAAGCTGTTATTTAAATAAAATTCATGCAAGAGCTTTTTAAAACAAGATTGTAGGAGGACAAAGCTGCAAGGAGAGATCCATATTTCCAGACCCTCCCCTCATCCAGAGGCTGGCCACAGCTACAGCCATGCAGTCTCTCCAGAGGAGGACCTTACCTGCCAGGCTGGCACATGCATAAGATCTGGCCACTTGCAGAAGTACTGGGGAACTTCCCAAAAGCTGGGTTACAGGTGTTGTTTGGAAAAATTATTTTCAGCTTTGAATACACCTGCTGTGAATTTAGGCTCTGGCTCACACTAGAAATCACTATTGCATATTTGCTCCTACATACAGCTGGGGATGTGAGATTGCTCTGAAGGCCAAGCCCTGCCCTGAGGATCTGGGAATTAAAGACTTAATCCCCTCAGTGTTTACATCTGTGCACTGCACAGAAGGTAAACATGCTGTGTTCCAGCATCTGCTCCACCTGTGTCCACAGGCTCAACTTGGGTGGAAAGAGAGCAAAGCTGGGCTAAAAGGAGACAGAATTCCTGTACTTATTACCCATGTTAATGCACTAAGTATAGATTTGGCTTCAGCAGATCAAAGTGCTCAGATGTTGTTACTAACACATTGTAATTATCTTTTGTCAGCAATCACCAAGAGCAAGGTCTGCCTTGTGCTCAAAGTCTGCTCCAAAGACCTTATGCTCTAAACAGATCTTTTGATGCTGCCAAGAGGGAGAACAATTCAGATATAGCTGGAGGCTGCCAGAGTACAGGAAGAAGCACTGCTAAGTTAAATGGTATCTCTTTAGAAGCTTTTTGTCTGCAGGTATTCAGCACAGCTCTTTTGTGTTTAGAAGGACAGATCAAATACTATCTGACCAAGAAATATTTTCAAGTAAAATATTACTTAACAGCTCCAGAACAATTCTTTAAGAACATAGATTTGTACCTTTTAATTTAAGTGTTGGAATGTGACATACTGCCATATGAGTTTCATGGTTTAGGTTTTTTCCAAAACTTTGTGATGGACTTGCTCATTTTTATGGCATTCACTTTCCATTTATGACCCTATTGCACCTATCCAAGTTAAAACATTTAGTGAAGAGGAAACTTTAAAGGAACAGTTTGAAGCTGTAGCTTTCATCCTGGCCAATATTCACTATAGTTTGGATTTACTGTTCCACAGAAAGCAGCCTCAAGTACTGGCTATGAGAAATCAGCCTTCTGCACAAAACACTTTCACATCTTGCTTTAGTCAAGCCAAGCTCCAAAATCCACTTCTTAACCCCTCTTCCTCTCACTTTAGAAATAAATTTATCAAGTTGTAAAGGAAATGAGCAAATACACATGAGCACTGTTTTTAAGAAACAGCCTGATAGAAGTTATTTGGAATTAAACTTTGCAGGGATTTAAAAACTAGTAAAACATCTCCAGGTCAATCTACCATAAAATTTAAATATACATTTGAGAAAATGTTTTCTCTCTTCCTGTCTGAAGGCTTCCTGGGAGAGTTTAAAACCAACTCCTTGAATTTTGTCCCATCTTTTTTGGCACTCACTCATTTCAAATATATGGGAATGGACACCATTATTTTCATGCAGTCATACATGTTTGTAACTGTAGGTTTGAGCATCAAGTTTACACATACTGGAAAACTTTTGGCTTGTATTTACTACTAATAAATCCTAAAACAGTATATTGTGAGCTTAACAGGGTGTAGACATGAAGATTTCAAAAGCAGACAGAGCTGCTAGTCTGCCATCACATATTAGAAATCCCCAATAGAACTCAGTTAATTTGCCTTGAAATAAAGCAGAGAGAGTGCTTAAAGCCAGAGCAAGAGATTGCAAGAAGCTTAATTATTGTCTCTTTCTTCCAGGCACAACTATTTAAGTTTGAACACCTTCAGGCTTAAGGTCTTAGGACTAAAATGATTTAATAAAAAAATAAATTCAAGAATGGAAATTGGCTGTCCTGACTTTCCTGACTTCAGGCTACTATGGAAAAACAGCAAAGCCTCTCAAAGCAGGTGGAAGTGTTACATTTCTTTATCTCCACCATTGTAACCTTCTTCTTAATTTTTCAAAAGGTTTTCATGACCGGGTTAAGTATTCATGTTTCCAGTTCAGTTATTTCCAAACTGGTCAGGCATTTTGTATTTCATTATCCTCTCATCTGACCCACACTTCTGGCTCACTAGAAAGTTACTGGAAGAAATATTTTTCAGCCTTTAGCTCATGTAGCAAAGACAGACCAAGCTCCAGCAAATCTGGATTAAAAACCCACATCAAAGGTAATGGCTAAAATGGTCTATCAAGAAAAAAAAAAGCCTTTTTTCAGGGGAAAAAAAAACTTAATAGTGGAAATTAAATATTAGAAATGCATTAGAAGTTATCTAGGAGAACAGACCACAGAGCTTACTGATGCAAAACATGAACTGTCCAGCTTCCAAACTGTACCATTCCCTCTGCTAGTCCATTACAAAACTTCAGGCACTGCACTCTTGCACAGGCACAAGAGGAATGACAAACTTTTTAACCTGAAGGTCCCAGACTGCGTTGCAACCAGGGCCAGGCTGTGCTGCAGTGAATTAATGTGGTGGTTCCTTCCAGCTCTGCCAGACTCAATTATTGCAGCCTTTCTGCTTCTGTTACCCCTGCAAATGGGTAACAAATGCTTCACTCCAGGTGATGTGCAGCATCCCCACAGAACCAGACAAGCCTGCTGGTGTTACATGTTATTACCATAATCCTCTCACCATCCAGGAGCCAAACAGCTACCAACAAGCCCATGTTCAGCTCTCTGTGCAGAGCCCCACAGCAGACACAGTGCAGAGCTGTCTCTTCTCCCACACTCCTTCTGCAAAGCAGGATTTGCACTCTGAGAGCAAGAGCCACTTCGTGCACTACTTAGCATGGCGTGTCCTCCAGGCACACTTTGTCCTCTGAATTATCTCCAGTGCTAATTTATTGCAGCATTCAAAGCATCGTGCCTCCTGCAGTCCCTCCCACAGGAAGCTGGCTGACTCATTTTTCCACACACTCTATTTTTCTCTCCACAAGAGCCAAATGTTTAGGTCAAGAATAAACCACCACCAAAAAAAGGGAGGCTTGTGTTTAAGCACCTCCTAGAACAGCCCACAGGCACTTGTGAAGCTCTTTCTTTCATTCAAACAACGCACCTTGGAGGTGTTACACACAGGTAGAGTTACCCCCCATATGGCACCCAACTGCCCTTGCCTCTGTTCTAAACAGCAGTTCCTAATCCTGTAAATTGATTTAGCCCAAGCTAATGGTTTTTGGCCTCAGACAGTTATCTGAGCACTTAATAAAAGACAAGATGAAGACCACCATTTTGCATTCATCCCCCTAAGCTCTTTGCCAAAGCATTCAAATGTTTGCCTTGCACACTGGTTGTGATGCATCACCTAATCTTAGAGGAAGGAAAAAAAAGAATTACTACAGTGCCAGGAAAACCCTTTCTACTTTTTCACACTTTGTTTAATGATGCAGCAAAAGTCCACTATCTTTGTTAAAAGGACTTTTCAAGGACACTTGAAAATAAAAAAAAGCAGCAGTAGCTTTTCTCCATCTCTAGCCACACTTACAGTTCTCCAGTCACGAGAAATATAGGAAGCAGCCAGAGTCAGACAATGTAAACACTTTTCCTTCCAAAAACAGGAAATCCAGCTTCAGCCTGAGAAGAGCCAAGACTTGTAGATGCTTCTACCAAGGAGCTAAATATCTTCATTCTTAACTCCTTTTAACCTCAAGCAGCAGGTGCCAGAGCACCCCACCCATAATACAAAGCCCCGGGTACTCCCTGCTCTCTCTTTCAGCCAGCTGGGCCTGTGCCTCTCAGGTGTGAGGCTTCAGAGTTTATTGGCATTAACCCATTGCCACCCACTGCACAACCAGGGCTTGTTAAGAGGAAACACATTCTTGGGGTTTTTATGGTATATCTCAGGTAAAAAGGAGTATGGTCAAAGGACACACTATGCATTTCCCACTTGTCCTACAGATGGGAAAGGGAACAAATCTGCAGCAAATTTTTGTCACTTTCATGCAAGCAATAAAAGTTGTATTCTTGTATTTCGAAAATGTCAAAACTGGAAGTAGTGCAGAGCTTAGCATAAGCTGCCACTGCTGCCCTTTGTCTCACAGAATCCTCTCAGAGCAGGTTTAATGCTGCAGCCATGAGGCTTTTGCCATCACTAATGTGTCCCCAGCCTGATGCTTATAGAGGAGTCATAATAGTGTTTTTCCTCCATTACTCATTCTCCTTGCTTTGACAATCCTTTGGATCAAGATATCTCTGATTTCCTTTTTTCTTGACAGATCCATTTTGTGCAAAAATAACCTTCTTTTGTTTCCTGTTTTGTCCCCCT
This sequence comes from Aegithalos caudatus, assembly GCA_013389925.1. Taxonomy (NCBI): domain Eukaryota; kingdom Metazoa; phylum Chordata; class Aves; order Passeriformes; family Aegithalidae; genus Aegithalos; species Aegithalos caudatus. The sequence goes on along the minus strand of WEIU01010616.1, from coordinate 137,210 downwards.
GCCCTGTTGTCAATGTAGGAACCCCTACCCAATGGAGCTGCCTGTTTCCTGCCAAAGGGAAAGCTCTCCAGCCTTGAATCCCCAGAGCTGGGCAGGAGCAGAGTGAAGGATGAGGCCAGGAGGAGGATTCAGCCCCACTCCATCATTTGGCAGGGATGGGGGCAGTGCTGACTCTCACCAGCACTTCCCAGCTCCAATGTCCTGTGTTGCACTGGGGAGAAGCGGGAAGAGGTATCTGGAGAAGGCCAAGCCAAATCCCCTCCTACTCCTCCTTCAACCACCAGGCTGTTTCACACACTTATTACCTCAGCTGTCACTGGCAGGGGATGTTTTGTCCTTTCCTGAGTGCGTTTTTCCAGCGGCAGTGAATGACAGGCTCAGCCCTGCCCTGCAGAGGGGCTGGGGTGGAACTCACCACATCCATCCTGGGGCAGCCCCAGCCTCATCACAGAGGGTCTCTCAGCCCCCCAGCAAATAAATTCCACCCCTTGCCTCAGCAAAATGCTAATTTCGTAATGGTCATTAAAATACTCACTTGTTACACAACTTTCACAGCTCCAGTGATGACATCAGCCCCAAAAAATCCTCCTCACCCCACAAGGGAAGCAGCACCATCACAACCCTACCAGGCTGGGCAATATCCACCCTCAGTACAGTTCCATCCTCTCCCTCACCACAAAAATCCCCATTGCTAATCCTGTCCCAGGCAATGGCCAGTCTGAGCCTTGCCTTTTACTTTACTGGTCACTGTTTTAACTTCACATTCCCCTAACAGTGTGTAATCTCCCTGTCTTTGTCTCAACCCACAAGCTTCTAAATCTTATTTTCTCCCCCATTTTTGAGGATGGGGGGTGGGCATCTGGGCAGCCCTGCAGGATGCCACTGCTCTCCACAGAATTCCCCAGGGAATCCCTCTGGGCACATAAATCAGCAAACACAAGCTGAAGGCCTCAAGAGGTGGTGAGGCCTTACCTCTATTATGTAAGAACTTTCCTGGGTAGGCTAATGCTTCAAATAACAATTTGAAGTTGACCCGCATTAAAAGCTTTACTAAAAATCTCTCAAAGATTCCTAAACTGAGCAACCTCCAGGTTTGCTAAATATTGATGGTAGCTTATGGTGCCAATGTGCCAAACTCTGGGAAACAGCCAATTTTTTGGCATGGATCAAATAACCCAGAAAACCAGGCTTCTTCCAGCACCAGGGTGCTGGTGCAGTGGCAAAACAGCAATCCCAGTCCTATGGGACTTCCCTCGGAAGCCAGATTAATCTTTTTTTTTTGTAAATTATTAATCTAAAGCAACTTCTTCTTGTTGTTGTTTCCTCTTCTGGTTATGTTTTAGTAGCCAAATCTATTTTTCTTCCAGAGAAGAGCTGGGAATCCAGGAACCTGCAGCCAGGGGAGGCAGCAATTAGTGGTTTGAAGTGTTAATGGGACCACAGTGGGAATGGGAAGTCCCTTGAACTCAGCTATTAGCAAATTAATAAAAGGGGTAACACGCTCTCCTGAGTGTTACAAATTTAGCACTAATTAGGACTTCTCTTTCTTAGCTATTTTAGGCAAGAAAACCTTTAATATCCTTTGTTAATTCTTAATCATCTTGTTTGTAGAAGTAAATCATATGGAAACATTGGTTTCTTCACCCAGCTACAGTCTGTTAAACTTTTTCCATCCTCCTTTCTGACATGACTTATAGCTAGATGTTTTGTATACAGTTAGCTTTATTTATCAAATCTTACCCCAGAGGAAGGTTTTCTTTGAATAAGAGTAACCTACAGGCCATTAATTTGTCACAGTCCATCCGTAACTTCTCAAAGATCCCCCCTTCACAGGAACAACAGTGGTCCAATTTATTTATATTTCTTTATGTATTTATGGCTCATATATTCCGTATGTTAAACCTCATGAAATTCTTGCAACTGGCAAGCATCTCTTTCTGCCAAAGATGTACACAGTTTTGTGTATTTTTGCACTTGGGAATTAATCACGAGAGAAACTTAATCAAGTTTGCAATGATGAAAAGCCCTTAATTAGAGCAGAAGCCAAAATGTCCTCCTGCTCTTCCTTTCTCCTTGTACTGCCCAAATCTCATCGAAACCTTGCCTCAAGACCAGAAATCAAATCTCACAGTTGATTGGATATATCTAATTGTGAATTGATGTCTATGCTTTTGCAGATATGTTTCAGATTTTGCCTGGTGGCTGTGTTGGCCAATTTGCCCATATGGAGGAAATTAATTCATTTTTAACTACAGAGCAAAGCTGTGATGTTGGGCAATATATGTCTGCCTCTCTGCAAAGAATATTACTTGTTTCTAGCAAAATCAGTGTATTGCTAAATGATTGACAGAACCACAAAAGATGTAGTTTTTAATGTTGAGGAAACACTGATGGAGAAGATAAAGCTCTGCAGGCTGGCTGAAGCAGAAAAATTCACTTCAATTCAGCAAAAGCCATACTGAGCATTAAAGAGAAAATGGAGATGGAAGGTTACATCTTCACTGATGCCACTTGTAAAAAGAGCTTGTTAGAAGTAATGAGTGGTGAGATCATGGTTTAAAACACACATGTACAGGTGCACATCAACAGCAGTGCTGAGAACTGAAGGAGACACTGCCTGAACATACACCATAAACCCTGAGAAACATTGTCAAGGTGGCTTTCATAAATTAATGCAAGCTGATGTTAAAATCTCTATTTTACAATCAATTAGAAAGAGTTTGGCAGCAGGATTAATAACCTCTGAAACAAATGTAGCATGAAAAGAAAGATTCCATGACTGGAGCTCAGTTCATGAGATTGTTTCATGTCTAGAAAAACTAGATGAAGACTGTTCCTGATTAGCTTATGGAGGGAAACACAAAATACAGTCATTTCTGTTTATTTCTGCTAAACAGCTGGTCAGAGAGTATCTTCTGCACTGAGGCTGAAGCAAGTGTTATTTGTACTTTACTGCATGAGGTAAGAGGCAAATGGTGTTCACTGAGGTGACACTGTGATTTTGGGTTCTAAGTACTCACAGTAACTGAGTCCTTTTTTCCCTCCCTGTGGGTTATAATTGTGGGAATAGGATGTGTGAGCCTGAGAGCTGGGAAGCACATAGATAAATTCCAGATGATGATTTAATGCTAGTGAATACAAGTCTTCTAGTCCTGCAAGCAGCCTGGTACTGGAGAGGACCTTTGAGGTCAATTCATTTCCCTTCTGTCACAGGCAGCCCTCTGAAAGAAACTGCATGATAAAGTGACCCAGCTCCATTACAAAGATAATTTTTTTTGCCACCATTTCTACTACTGCAACGGTGCAGGAAGAGGAATCCTACAGCAGGTCCTCGGAAATGTAGAAATCTTCCTATTGCCAGCCTTAATATACTCTTATCCGGTTTATTCACATCTTTCTTCTCTGCCAAAATTGTGCTTCTGCTTAAATAGCGCTTCTCCCTTCTGTGTGCTCATCCGTGATGTATTTATAGGGAGTCCTCTCTCAGCATTCACTGCATGAGATAAAACCATCCTTTTTTTAGACTCCTTTCGTATAACAGACTTGCCACAATCTGAATCATCCTTGCAGCTCATCTCTTCACCTGCTCCCGTCTGGGGATGGGGAGCAGAGCAAGTGCAGCTATATATTCTCTTACCAGGGATTTTTACAATGCCATTAATACTGCCTTGTTTCCTTACTGCTCTGTTGTGCATTTATACTCTCTATATGTAGAATTCTGCAAGCATATAAATTATGTTACACAGTGAACCATCAAATATTGGTGTGTCATCTCCTCTGGTGCCACTCATGCTCCTTGGGAGTGTGGTCAGCATCTTGCAGGCAAAATCCTTCAGTGCTTTTCATCTGGTGCTTTTTCATCCTTGATAGCTCCTGCAGAGTGTTTCAGCATGAAGATGTTTCAGCAGTCATTACAAAAGCAAGTGAATCATTCAAAAAAAGCACAATCCATCCATCTTCTTTAGTGTCACCAATTAATAGCTGCTCAGGATGCTTTGCAGCCTATAGTTGCTTCAGGGAAGAAAAATAACCAACCCCTTCCTATAGTGCTGTGCTGTCATATTTTGTGTATCCTGCCCAAGCAAGGAAGCTTTATTAAATAAATTAGACAACATGCAAAGGGTTCTGCTATGGGGCTTTAAAGAAGAGTGAATAAAACAGTATAAGAAGGGAACTAAAAAACAATTGGTAGACTTTTTTTCTTTAATTATTTCTTGTTATTGGAAGCCATCTCTCTTCTCAGAAGCCGGTGGTCAGAGCCTGATTTGGTGGCCACACTTCTATCTGCTGCTGCCCCTCCACGCAAACAGCATTGAGGCCACCAGTTTCCTCCACTTGATGGAGCTGAAACAGCCTTCATGCTTCTGTTTTGGAATATTTTGCTGCAGACTGCGCAAAATAAGGGACCATTTTTAAAAGGGAGCAACGTTGCCTTTGTGGGCAGCTTGGGCTGGGTCTGTGTGCTCATTGCTCCAGTCACAAGCTGCTAGAGCAGAGTCATTGCCCCCTTTGGTGAAGCTCTGCCTTGGGCACTGTCAGAGCACCCAGAGAAAATCCAGACCCACGTTTGCCAGACCTAAAGATGCATTCCCCAAGCCGCCCACAGCTGCTGACTCCACTCCCTCCCTCTCATCTCACCTCCCTGTCTAAAGCACTGTGGCTTTTGCCACTGGACACACTCCAAGCAGGATAGCAATGCCACCTCTTGAGGGAATCAACTCAATTCCAGCCCTTGTGGCATAGTTGGAGGTCTGGGCCAAATGTAATGGAACCTGATGGAAGCTAATTAAAAAGAAAACCAGCCATTTTGCTGTCTTGTTAGAGTTGCATCATAAAAGCCTTATGTTGTCTTACAAGCCTAAACAAGTGTGTTCACATGTAAAAATCAGCCATAAAGCTTCCTGGAGAATAATTAACATGTCTAAGCTGTCATTTGTAAAGGCTGCCTCAAACCTGGATCTTGTTGGTAGGAGGAATGGCCTGTCTGCTGTCCTCAAACCACCCTGCCTAAGTGGGGCATCCCTGCTTCAAAATGGGGAAAGAGGGACAAGCCCAGGGATCCTGCACTGACAGTCATGTGGAGTGGATGTTTCTCCATCTGGCCTTGACAGGAGCTGGGAATCAGAGGCAAAGAGTACTTGTTATATGAGAGCTGTGCCAAAGATGTTCAGAGGTTGAGAGTGTAAATCTGATAAGAGTGTTTCCTGGTCTTCTCCTCAACCCCAGCTAGACTACAATTTTTAAGGCAAAGTGAATTTCCTCTAGGACACAGGAGTCATCCTGTTGGGTTTTTTTACAGTGGGAAATAAATTATGGTCTGTGTCCCCTTGGCTGCCCCAAGGGAAAAACCAATGTGGTTTAAATGGCAGCTCTCCCCAATATCTGTCCAGGATGAGATTTTCACTCACCCAAACTGCAGAATTCAGAGTTTCTGCTGAAACTGGGCTTGTGCAGAAGTACTGTTGGGCAGGTGTCCCTGGGCAGGAGGAGATGGCTGCTTTGTATCTGTGGGGTAACTCCAGCTGGTGTCTCCTTGCAGGCGTCGGAGGTGGAGCGGCAGCTCTCCCTGCAGGTCCACACCCTCCGGGAGGACTTTCGGGAGAAGCATTCCTCCAGCAGCCAACACATCGTGCGGCTGGAGAGCCTCCAGGCCGAGGTGAGTCACCTGCCTCCCTCCTGCAGGGAGCAGCCAGGTCTGCTGGAGCTTGTGTAATGACCCTCTCTGAGCTGAGCAAACACAACTGCTGGAGCCAACAGAGGGATGGCAGCACTGGGGCAAAGGACTGCCCCAGCAAGGATTGCTCCGTGGTGTTCTGGCTGGGCTGGCTCAGGGCATCTTCCAGTGCTGTCTTGGCCACAGCATTCCTGCAAAATGAACGGATGAGAAGGATCTTCCAGGAGCCAAACCGTGGCTATGCTTCTGCAGGGCTGCTGCCCAGTACAGATTAAGCTGTGGCAGGCATGGTGGGGAGGTCTGCAAGGGTTTTTTTCCTCCGTTCCTCATGCTTGCAAAGAAAGCAGCAATCTTCTGCCTCTGAGTCATGCACTTGGGAAAGCAAGGAGCCCCTGCCTGTTTTAACTCAGGTACATTTGCAGGAATGATACAACTTCCTTCCTTTTCCCTTGCCTGACAGGGTCACTGGGGTTCACATAGGCAGGATCTAGATGGGTAGAAGATGTTCAGCTCTACTACCCAACCACTTCTTTTATTTAAAAGCTGTCTGGAAAAGCTTTTCCTAAAATCTCTCAATTTCTTTTCTCCTGCTCCCACCTGCTCCTTGCTGGTCCCTCGCCTTTTCTTCCCCTCCCCTTGGTGTGGAGCAGCAAGTCCTTGAAGTAAGTATAGAGGCCTGGACAGGGTTTGCCTGCACATGCATTGCTGTTACCATGCATGCTTGTCACCATGCATGCCACACCTTGTCTCCCCACCTCCTTCCTGTCTCTTGCTTTCCAAACCCTTTCTCCCTGTGCCTTTCCCATGGTCCAGGGCTCATGGCAGAGTGACATTTTTTCTGTTGTATGGTTATTTACAGCATGTTCATTACTGGTCTGCCCACCAAATATGAAATCTCAATACAATCTCTCCATTAAACCTCTTATTTTTCTTTCTCCAGCCCACGCAAATCATGATGGTGGTGGGCAGAGACATCTCAGAAACCATTAGTCACCTCAGAGCAGCTTTCCAATACCTCCAGCAGCCTTTACTCTGCAGAAATTGCAAGTCCACATACTTGGCTGATATTCCTTTGTGCAGCCAAATCTTTCCAGCAACCTGGAAAGCAGCAGAAACAAGGTCCCAAAGAGGCCAAGAAAACAGTGGGAATTTGCTGAATTTGTCTATGTTCCATGAATTGAAAGGAGGCCTCAGGGAATATTTAGGGCTATACTGGACTGGTGGATGGCTGGCACACCAGACCCCAGACATCCTGTGTGTACTAAGGTGGGAAAAAGCTCCTTCTTTTTGGTTAAACAAGAAGTGACCTTGGCTAGTGCTGATTCATCCCTTGCACTGTTCCCAGCTAACTGAGTCATGGAAGGTTTGTTTGGCACACTGTCCCTCGCCTGAAATCACTGCCCTTGACAATTAAAAGAAATGAACCAATTTTAAAGGCAACCGATCACTGGGAGGCTAAAAATAAGCACAGCACAAAAAGGAGTCTTCACAAGTGAAAAGACAGAAAAATCCCTGGTGAGGACCTGATGAACACACACCAATTAAGATCAGTTATGGACAATGTTGTGGCACAGCCCTATGGGGAACAGGATCCCACAGGCTCACCCTGGATCCTGCTGGCTCACCCTGTGGTCTCCAGCACCTATACAGGAGAAAATGCCAGCATCAGGACCAGCCAGGAAAAGTAACCAGTTTTTCCCAGTCCCAGGTGCAAAGGGTGGGAAGGGCCAGTCTCCACTTAATACCTTTGAATATTTCTGCCTGGTCCCTGACCTGCCAGTGCACACCCAGCCCCTTTGGAGCTGCTCCTGCAGAGCTTTGGTAAGCTTTAAACCACACACAGAAAAGGTAGTTTCTCTCATACAGGTACAGAACATCAGTGTACATCCTTCTGCTTTTTGCTGTTTCATTTCTCTCTTTGGAATGTGGTGTCTCTCCTCTCTGATCCCTGCAAAGTGTGACAGGGCCTCTCTTTGCCCTGCAGATCAAAATGCTGACGGACAGGAAGCGGGAGCTGGAGCATCGCCTCAGTGCCATGATGGAGGAGAATGACCTGCTCCAGGGAACCGTGGAGGAGCTGCAGGACCGAGTCCTCATCCTAGAGAGACAAAGCCATGACAAGGACCTGCAGGTGAGGTGGCAGCAGTGAGACAGGGAGGGGATGGGGAGATGCAGTAAATGTCATGATTTTGGGTAAAATTGGCCACAAACCGGGAGCCAGAACAGCAGGAGGAATTAAATGGCTTATGCAAGAATGGCAGCAAGCAAGGTCCTGGGTGTTGCCCCTGAAGACTGGCAACAGGAACATCAACAAGGCATCTCGACAGCAAAGAGCAGCTTAGGAGGGAGATCTGAGCAAGGAAGTGGGGCAGGGTGCTGGGGAAATGAGGTAAATGCAAGAAGAATCAGAGGGCTCTTGTTCTAGTTAATTTTATTTAATTATTTAATTGTAGAACTGGCTTCAAAATGGTCTTCTCTAAGTCCTGCTGCTCCAGAAGGTAGTCTGAGCCTCTTAGATCCTAGTGCTCAGGTGGTTTCCCAACAATCTCCATGGTGTTCACAGCCATGAATCACCAAATGTCACTCCCCAGAAAACAAGCTTGACTCCTCTGGTGTTTAGGGCAGAGCAAGGTTTTTCCATTCATTTCCATGGGTTACCAAGCACTGGATCCTCAGCTCTGCAAAACACCCCTGAGTATTTTTTCCCTTTTTAAAATATATATTTGTTTATGTATTTTTAAAAGCACGTAGATAGCACTCTCTTTTTGGATTCACTTCCTGCTGTGTTGTTTTCAACAAATTTCTTTACTTGAGTCCCAACTTCTTCACAATGTTCTTCATTTTAGTGCTGATTAACCTGCTATTTTTATCTTTCTGGATATTCTGGATTCTAAACAGTGTCTAATAACACTTGGAGATTATTAAGCTCCAATAAACAGCAATGCCAGCCAAGAGTACTTTCCTCCTGGCTGGAAACCCTGTTTTGTGTCACTCATTCCTCCCTCCCAGCTCCCTCACAAACCAAGAGATTGATCCAGTCCATATCATCTCCATTAATATTTTTCTGATTCCTTGATTTTCTTCCCAAGCTGCACCAAAGCCAGCTGGAACTCCAGGAGGTCAGGCTGTCCTACCGGCAGCTGCAGGGCAAGGTGGAGGAGCTCAGCGAGGAGAAAAGTCTCCAAAACCTCAACACAACCAGCACATCCCTGCTCTCTGAGATAGAGCAGAGCATGGAGGCAGAGGAGCTGGAGCAAGAACGAGAACAGGTATTTGCCCTCCAGCCTCTGGGAAAGCCCACGGGCCTCTGTGACCAGTCCCAGAGCAAAAGGGATCTGGATTTGGAGCTGAACCAAGGGCCAGAAAATTGGGATTGGGGTCTGGCATATGAAAGTAAACCTCCTCATCCACTTCCAACGGCAAATATTTGTGAGGGCTGGCAATCCCACGCCTCACTCGCCCAGGGAAGGAGGATCTCCGTGGCCCTGACAGCCCGGGCTAATGGCAGGCTCTCTCGTTGCAGCTGAGGCTGCAGCTGTGGGAGGCGTACTGCCAAGTGCGGTACCTCTGCTCCCACCTGCGGGGCAACGACAGCGCCGACTCGGCCGTGTCCACCGACTCCTCCATGGACGAGTCCTCAGAAACCTCATCAGCCAAAGACGTCCCTGCCGGGAGCCTGCGGGCGGCTCTCAGCGAGCTCAAGAGACTGATACAAAACGTGCTGGACGGGGCGGACTCCACGGTAAGTTGGTGACACGGAGAGGCCTTGGCTTGTGCACGTCCCCTGGCCCAGAGCTTGCTGCGGGTGCTGCTGCATCCCAAAGGCTCTGATCTCCCAGAAAACCTCTGTGGCTCACAGAGATGGGCAGTCACAGAGCATAGCCCACTCCTGGTGTCTCAAATGGGCAGTCACAGAGCATAGCCCTCTGTGGCTCACAGAGATGGGCAGTCACAGAGCATAGCCCACTCCTGCTGTCTCAAATGGGCAGTCACAGAGCATAGCCCACTCCTGGTGTCTCAAATGGGCAGTCACAGAGCATAGCCCACTCCTGGTGTCTCAAATGGGCAGTCACAGAGCATAGCCCACTCCTGGTGTCTCAAATGGGTAGCCAAGAGCAAAGCACATGGGGTTTCAGCCTGCGGTGCTCAGACCACCTGAAGTTTCAAGTTCATACAGCTGTCATTGGCCTGGGAGTCGTTCTGGAAAATTAATAAAAGTAGGCTTACTTTGAGATTTTCAGTAAGTTAGAGTTTCAAAGTGGGAAAATTGCAGATTGCCTTACACATCACAGTAGTTATTTCCTTTGGGATTTTCCTAACCTTGCTTTATTAGCAATAGTATTGCAAAAACATCATAACCCCTGTGTCAGGAGGTTCTCTCCCTGTCAATTGTCATTGGTAGAAATATCTTGGCAGGAGCTGCCAAACTCAAATCCGAGGCAGGTGAAGGGTTTTGCTGGCACAAGATGATGTCTGTAGGATGTGGTCCCCAGGCTGGTGGGCAGGAGGGGGTGGCATGGAGCGACCACTAAGCATCCACAGAAGTGCAGAATTACAACAAAACACCTCACATTTTGTTGTGGCTCAAATCAGGCCTGTTCCCATTCCCTAAAAGCTAGTTGCATTGCCATTATGACTTATTTGGGGTGCTGAGGGAAACAGTGCAGGCCCTGCAGAGGGCTGTGAGGGAGTACTTGCTCTCCTCATTTAAGTACCCATAGGCTGAGTATTGAGATGAAGTTGGATTTGTTAAATAAAATTTAGACAGTCCTGTAAAAGGTCCACAAACAGAGACTGTAGCCACATGGACTGCCAAGTGGGCAGTAGGTCACTGTAAATTTGGTTTATGCCAAGGTCTGCACGCTCTTTGCATCATGTGTGGAAGCACTAGCCCTTGGTTGAGCACCCTTGGTTGTGGAGATATATAGAAAAAAAACTCTACCAAAGTCACATTCACATTTTCTTCTTCCTTGTTTAGCACCCTCATCCCAAACTGGTACCAGATTAATACAATTGCCTTTTTTAAAGTGAAATCTGAGCAAGAGATTTCTCTCCCGCTCTCAGAGCTCTCGGCGAAGCGACGACGACACCTTAGAGGAGCAGATCAGGAGAACAAGTGAGGATTCGCGAGCCCTGAGGGAATTAATGGAGGGAGAACGGGGGAAACTGAGGCAGAGTTTGGAGGAGCTGCAGCGACTGCACAGCCAGGTTAGAACTCCCACACTTTGCATGTGGTCTTGTAACAGCAGAGTTCATCCTCCAAGACATGCCTTCCATCAAAGAGACCAACATGATAAATAACCCAGGAGGATTTAGGCCAAAGTGGTTGGATGAGGGAGATTTGTTAAATCAAATGCAGAGGATTTAAGCATTTAGAATGAAAGTTTCTGACAAATTGGGGCCCATCCGAAGCATCATCTCAAGCCAAACTTTCTTTAAGCCTTTCTCCCAATCTGCTTTTTAGCCCGTCTCTGTTACTTAAATTCTTCTCAGCAGAAGACCTCAAAGGTCTTGGTACAAGGCTGCTTGGTACAGGGTATTGGAAACCCAAAGGTATCCAGGCTGACCTGAATTGCTGCACTGAGCCCTTGTGAGGGGTGTGTGCACCCATTCCATGGATATAATGGTGCTGCTCTGCTGTGCATAGAGCAGGGCTTGACCTCTTCCACAGCAGCATCACAAAACCCTCAGAAAAGCACTCCCAGAGAATCCTAATTGTGGCCAGGCTGGCGCCAGGCAGCACCCCAGGGACCAGCTGAGGCAACCTCAACAGCAAGGAGTGGTCCAGCCCCAACATCAACTCCACACCCAAAGCACAGAATCCCATTGCATCCACACCAAGCACAGCATCATCTGTGTCTGAGGCCCTGTGCCAAGAGCAGGAAATGGACACAGGCATCCAAAGAGGTGCTTGGCAGTCCTTGTCTCTGGGACAAGACTCCAGGGGCTGCAGGGGTCTGGAAGCAGCTGCAGAAGCAGCAGCAACTGCACTGGAGCAGGGAATGGACTTAATGTCCTTGGCCAGTCTTCCCAACAGTGCTGTATCACCCTTTGGAGAATAAATAGGAAAAATCATTAAATACCCTGGCAGTGGTGGCTGCATGTGTGTGAGGGTGGGAAATGTTCTGCTTCCACAGCAGCTGATCAGGGCAGAGTGTGGGAGGAGAGCAGCCCTGGAGCCCATCCTTCCCCTAGGACTGCTCCTCTCAGCAGAGTGGCCACCACAAGAGACACTTCTGAAGGTCCAGACTTCTGTCCCCAGTGAGGCATGAGCCCAGACACTGTCCTGGCCCTGTTGCTGCAGTCCTGTGCACCACACACAAGCCCCTCTTGCCCTTAAATACACCTAAGATGGAAGAGACAAGGGCTCGATCTCTGCAGCCTGGCAGTGCTGTGGTCTTTAGAGACATACTCAGAGATTTTAGGCTTGTCTGATTTCCCCAAACTCTCCAGCCAGGAGGGATGAGAACACCAGCCCTAGATTGCAAGTCTGGAACCCTGGGTCTGCTTTTCAGGGTCCCCAACTTCCAAAGCTCTGAATATTTTGTAAGCAAAGAGAGGAGTGCAGTTCTGTTTTCTTCTCACACCTCTGTGTGATGTGGAGAAAGATGGGGCATAGCTACAAATGCAGCAGCCATTACTCTCAGAGAGAAACTCCAGCCTCCCACAGCAAGTACACGTCTCCCACAGCTTTTGCTGTTATCCAGCCTCACACTTGCTCCAGGTTAATATTCTCACCTCCTGTTGAAGAGGCAACATCGTCTTCTGTTCAGTGCTACAGAAAATTGATGCATGTGGAAATCTGGTCCACCCGGGGGAAGCAGTGCTCTGCTGCCTCCTCATCCCTCTGTTCTGGCACTGGTATTGATACAATCAAAGGGGAGCTGCTTCTAGGGTCTTGTGGCATCACACACATTCATTGCTCCTGCCCAAGAGCGCAGTGAGCAGCTGGAGACAGGAGTCACCCCCTTCTCTGTCTACATTGAAGATATTTCTCACCTTCTGCCTGTTTGTTTCCTCCCGTTCTTACCTGAAGCACAGACAAAACCAATTAAAATCCCAAACACCATGTTTTGGGCTTCTGGATCCTCTGTCCCCTGGGATTTCTATAAAAGTGCTCAGCACCTTTCACATCCCCCCATCACCACTACTCTCTGTCACATCATTGCTCTGAGGTGCTCCCCCATGTAGGGCTGAGGGAGGGCACAGCTCCCCAATTCCCTGGCAGCCCTGGCACAGCTCCTGATTCCTTGGCAGCCCTTGCACAGCTCCCCATTCCCGTGGGGAGTCTCTGCACAGACAGGGTGCATTCACACCCTCCTTCCCCCGGCCCAGCCGTGCCTCCCTAACAGCAGATCCTCCCACACCCTGGATGTGATGAGCCCTTTTTGACTGTCTGCCCTCTATTTAAAGATTTCTTTGAAGATTCAAGCACTACTGAGCTGCATTTAGAGGCAGGAGGTGGGTCAAACGCTGGAAGGGTTTCCAGGTGGTGGAGTAGCGTAACAGAGCATGTGTGTGCCCTAGACAAAGAAATTAAATGTGTATGAAATATTATGAAGCTGTGCTAATGCAATTCTTGCATGATTTCACACCCTATTAACTCACTCTGCACAGGACCAAAACGATAGATCATTTCTCAGACTATTTAAGACTCCAGACATATTTCAAAGTCTAATTAAAATTGTAAGATGTGCCAGTAACACCTTCCATGGCATGAAAGAGAATTTTCACATCCTTTGTCTACAGCTTCATATTACTTCAGGAGACGTAATGGTCCCTTCAAAAAATATTATTTGCTGGTAAATTATGTTAGCAATAATTTAACCCTAGAAAGATCAGAATTATAACAGGCAGATTCCGAGGACGTGTGCAAACTGCAAGACAAACTGCTTGGAGAGGGGCAACATTTTAGCACTGATGCCGTAGTGACAGCCAAGTCACAGGTGGGTCCTGCCCTGCACAGCTTTTCAGTGCTGTTTTTGCATGTTACTGAGAGACACATCTTGCTCAGGTCAGCCTCCCAGGGCAAGCCAGCACAGGGCTGGCTTCGCAGATCTCATGGAGGGTGGCACCAGCACTCACAGCCCCACACAGCAGACACAGCTTTTTCTACGGCCAGGGGACCTCTCAGCCTGCAGGTTGGCCCGCACACACTTGCGGTGCATTTCCCGGAGCAGCGCTGGGTTTCACAGCCTCCCTCTGCCCACAGGTGACGCTGCTGAGTGTGGAGATGACGACGCTGAAGGAGGAGCGGGACCGGCTGCGCGGCGCTGCCGAGGACAAGGAGGCGAGCGAACGGCTCCTGCAGGCCATCAGGGACCGCGACGAGGCCATCGCCAAGTGAGTGGCACCAACAGCCAGGGCCAGCCTGGGGCGGCACTTGTGGAGTGCCGTGGCAGGAGATGCCTCTGGAGTGGCTTAACAGCTGCGACAAAGGGATGTCTTGGCTTTCTGGCATTAGGAAATGCTGCCAGGAGCTTGGGAGCAGAGCAGGAGATGCTAAAGGCAGAGCTGCCCCACAGCTGGATTTGGGAGCATTTAGGAGCATTCTGTTTGTGCCATCCCTAGTGCTCTTGTGAGTCACAGCAAGGAGGAGAGGACTTCAGGGAGCCAAATGAAATGCTAGGTCTGCCCTATTTGTCACATTTTTCTCCCTTTGCTATCCCAGACACACAGCCCTGCTTTCCTGATCACCCCCATTACAGCCTGCCTGGGCTTCTTCCCTAAACCATTCTTCTGGTCACTCCCTCTCCTTTCCTGTTCCAAGGTCTTTTTTGCATCTCCACTCCTGTTAATCCCCTGGTTCTCCTTTTGGAATTCTCCCACCTGTTTGGCTCTTCATTTTGCCCATTCTCCTTACAGATCTCTGCAGTTCTGCTCCCCCATACCCCAAATCCCCCTTGCCCAGCTCTGTCCTTGGAGTTGCCAAAATCCCCTAGGCACTCGTGCCCAAAGGAGAGAGACAGACACCTTTACCCCTGTGTGCTCTGCTAGAAAGGATTCTAATCTGATAATTCCTTCAACAAGCAGGTGGGCCGGGTCACCACCAGTCCAGCTTCTTAGGGAAAAGCCCTGGACAAGAGGAGGAGCAGGAGAGGGTTGCACCTCTGAGGGTTCAGGAGCTAAATCAGCTAAATCAGCACCGTCCCTTTTTATAAATGGCTCAATCGCCTGTGCTGCCCTTGCTGGGCTAGCTGGCTCCCAAATTCCCATCGCTGTCCTCTGTAACACCTCCATCTGTTGGCAAGGAGCAGGAGCATCCCAGCTGTCTGCCGGGCGCAGGGAGGGAGCTCTGACATTCCCGGTGCGTGTGGGTTGCTGGCTCTGCCGTGGCTATGGCAACACTGCCGCTGCCATCAATCCCCTGGAAACATCCAACCGGCAGCGGGAAAGCCTCGCGACAAAGGCTGCTTCAGGTGCCCAAACCACAGCCGGGAGTGGAGGGACTGCCTCCCTGCTGGACAAAGCACCGATATTTGGGGCTGGCTGTCCTGCAGTGCAGGAACACCAGGAATGGGGCACGGGCGAGGGGGGTTAAGGAGCAGAAAGTGGCAGCAAGTGAAAGCAGACGAGAACATCCTGTCACTGAAATGAAAACATCCCTCCCAGACCCAGTGGGCTGGTTGTTGCCTGGGGAGGCTCGTGATTTTTCTTCCCACCTCACACCTCAAGGGTTAAGTTGCTTTTGTTGAACCCATCCCCCCCAAAAATCCCTAACTCTGAACAGAAATAAAATCACTGCCCGAGGCAGACATCTGGTGTGGAAAATTTTTGCTTGAAGCTGAAGTTTGGCAACATGGGAAGCAATAGGAAAATAGGATTCTTTCAGAGGAAGTGTTAAGCAACCAGTACCTGGAATATAAACACAAATTCCCAAATTGCTCTTCTGCAGGGGAGCACAAGGGAGCTATTAGAAGACAAAGAATTAGCTACAGTTAATAAGATGCTATTATTTTTCTTGAAAATGTTTGCAAGAAAAGATGGTTCCCAGCAAGTCATGTTACAGTTTCCTATCACACAGCAGTTAATTGAAAACTTAAGCTTTGTGCTCACCTGTGTGCTCCCAGCATGATGAGCAGCATTTCCCAGCTTGAGCAGCTTAGGAAATCACTCCATCCTAGAGGACAATTCCTTTCTACAAGCAAGGAGCAGCTGGAACATCTCAGCCACTGAGCACTTGGGGCTCTTTGGGTAACCTTGTCCATGGCATGACATGCCCAGTGGCCACAAGATGTCTGGGAAGAAATGCAGCAGAAACGCTCCCAAGGGCTGGGACAACTCCACTGAAATTGGGAGCTTTCCTTAAAGCCTAACATTTAATTCAAACAGTTTTAACATTTTGTCATTCTTTAAAAATATATGCTGTGATAGGCTCTCTTCTTTCATTTCTTCCTTTAATCAAAGTCCCAAGTGAAAGCAGAATTGTACTCTTTAAGAGGTTTTTTTTGTTTGTTTTATATTGAAATTTATTGATCAAACAATCAGACACAGGTCATTTGATTTTTAGCACATACTGTTTGTTCTCTATGCATGTAAACAGAAGAAAAATAGAAAATGTTTGTATATAGATTCTACCTTGTTCTAGACCTCCATTTTCTTGGCAGATCTTGCACATTTTCTAGGCACACTATTATCTTACACAGCAGTGTATCTAATTTTCTTTTAGTATTCCTCACAGTGGGCTTATCAGAGATCTGCTGGTTTTAAAGTAATGATGTCAAAAGTTCTGTCCCACTCTTTAGATTAATAGATTGTCCAGAATACAAGAGAGATGAACACCTTAGGATGTGGGGACTTGTCAGTGAAAGACATAAATTGTAGACTTGTTTAGATAAGCTGAACTCTTCATTTAAAAAGAAAAAGGTGCCACGCCCCGATTTCTGTCCCCGCAGGAAGAACGCGGTGGAGGTGGAGCTGACCAAGTGCAAGATCGACATGATGTCCCTCAACAGCCAACTCCTGGATGCCATCCAGCAGAAGGTGAACCTCTCGCAGCAGCTGGAGGCCTGGCAGGTGAGCACCCCAGCAGGGCAGGGGCTGCAGGACACACACATGACCCCAGGGCCACCTGTGGGGGACCGTCCCCCTTCCCTGTGGGTGTGTCATGTTTTCCACCTGAGCATCCATGGATGGGGCGTTTGGGGGCGTGTGGGGAGCTGCCCCTCCCTGCTCCGAGCCTTTTGGCTGTGAGCTGTTAATTCTGCAACTCAAAACACTCCTTTAAAATGGAGAACAGACTGTGCCTCCTGGCAGAATGGGAAATGCAGTGTCTCTGCCCTGGGGTGGGGAGGGGTCTGTGCAGGGGGTGTCCCTAGGCAGGCACACCCTGGGTGTGCATGGGCACAGCATGCCTGTGCATTTCCATGATGGAGCAGAAAGGTGGGAGAACAAGGTTGTGCTGATTGTTGCTGCACTGTTTTCATCAACTCCGAAGATCTGTCAAGAAGGAGAAGCTAAAATTCCGGTTCTTCACCAAGGTAAAAAAACAAAAGCATGGCAGCTCCACGCTGCCCTGGAGATGCTCTGCTTGGGGTCAGTGGGGAAAACCCTTGTGAAGGCAGAGAGCCCTTGAGAGCAGACAAAGCTGCCTCCCCCAGAACCAGCACAGAAAATAAAGCAGACTTGAGGGAAAGGTCTGTGCCATTTATACTGATTTGTTGCAAACCATGCAAGACCCCAGCTCTACTAACAACCAGCCTGACCAGTAGAAACCTTTCCCGTACAACCTCACTCCTGTTTCAACTCCACTGTGTTTTCGTTTCTCTCTCTCTCTCTTTTTTATTTTTTTCCCTTTTCTTCTTTCTTTTCTTTTTCCTGCTTACAGTTTGCTTCCTCAGGGCTTTTTACTATCTGGCTCCTTTGGTTTCTGATCTAGTGGCCTTTCTCAGTTCCTGTACCAACAGCTTTAGTCGTACACCCCTCCTGCCTTTGAGGTGAGCTCCCCACACCCACCATCCCTCTCCATCTGCTGCCACCATCACCCACATCCTTCTCTGCCCTCACCATCATCTGGCAAGAGGGGCCAATGGGGGTCTCCATCACCCACCAATCTTCCTCCCATATTCGCCATCCCAGCACCAGCCAGGGGCAGCATCCTGCACCCCATGGTGGGGCTTTACCAGGGCACCACGGGGAAAGCCAGGCTGAGGTGCACATATTATCGACCCTCTCCACGTATTTAGTATCTGGAAAGCTTCTTGAAAGACAGACTGGGATTTTACTTCTCAGCCTCACTGTCCAGTAAGTGACACTCAGTGCTCTGCGTAGGAGCTGTCTGGACCCAAGTTCAGTCTGGATGAGTGGTATGAAGTGAGGCCTACCTAGTGCTAGAATAAACCCAGCTTAGGGGTTAAGAACAGGTCCTGTCCCCAGACCTGCTCCCACCAGCTCTCTGAGCTGAGGCTCAGGCCCACTTCATGGCAGTAAGTTGTCTCCAGCATACTGACCTGAGATATTCCTACAGCAGCAAAATAGTTTCCAGCCACCTCATGTCCCCTCAACAGCAGCTCAGTCACAGAGGGACAAAACAATTGGGGTGATTTAAGTATTTTGGGAACTATTTTGCAAAGGGGTTTGCAGAAAGTTTCTGATAAAATAGGATAAAAGTCTCTGCTTTAGCTGGGCATAATTAGATGCTTTAATCTGGAAACATTTTGCTCTTGCACACTTCTAGTCTGCATTTCTCCAAGGGCTGTCAACAAGATCACAGTGTTCTCTAAGGACTTAATCATACAGGCTATAAAATAGGACTCAAGGAAGAAAATCCCCCCATCCAAGTGCTTTGCTCTCTGACTCACTCATCTGACAGACAGGGACCCAATGCAGTGAACTCTCAATAGTGCATACTGTATCTTTATATATATATATATATATATGCACTATTTTTATGTGTGTATATATATAAAAATATACATGTAAATCATTCTCATTCTTTGTTGTATGGTCGATTAAGGACACAGATCTGCCATGCAGGAGCCTGGGTACCTACTTCATTTAGCAGAAGAGGTGCCTTCAAAATCCAAGTGCTGTACATTTTCACATGGCAGCTTCAGCTCTGGAAACCTGTCTCACTGATATTTCATACTGATGTTCACCTCAACCTCTTCAACTCTCCCTCTGCCTTTCCTCTGTCCAGCCCTGCTTTAAAAAGACCCAAAGCTTCCCCAGTCTGTGTAGCTCTGCACCCTCCTGCTCCCACAGGGGAAGTTCCCATATTAAATTCAGGTCCAGGTCATGGCTACCAATCCTTTTCCCTGCGGAAAATGCTGCAACAATAGATTAGCCATTAAGTTTCCAGCCCCAGCTGGCTGATCTGATTCCAATCCAGAGCAGCTAGGGCACCTGCTGGGAAATCCCTTCAGTCCTGGGGCTGCCCTGACAGGCTGCCCCTCACCAGGTGCTGAATGAAGAGCATTTCCACCACTCCAGCCTATCCAGAGTATCCTTGCTCTCACCAGACAGCGTCCTCAGCCCTAATCAGGGACCAAACTGCTGGAGAGCAGTTGATTCCTCCTGTGGGGCTAGTTTGTGTACACACATTTTCACTAAGCTGTAGCTTAAGTATGCAACTGGAGGAAAAGCAATAGCTATGAAAGTTTAAAATCTGTAAAATTTATAGCCAGGTTTTCAAGGAACATGTTAACACATCATTCATGCCACAGAACTGGGTAATGATTTTGTATAAAGCAGCTTCACTGCAGTGCAAACACGGACGGAATCCGAGCATTTCTGGCACATCTGAAAAGCCACAGTTCATGTTGAGCTGTCAGTCAGAGCTCCCACTGCTATGCTGGCTCTAGGGGAAGGAGGGGATCTAAGGGATGAGCTCAGTTCTGTTTGGTGTCTGGTGCAAAGCCCAGGAGGGATCTGGTGGCCCCACACCTGCCCCAGCCCCTCGGCACCTTCCCCAGAGAAACCCCAGTGACAGTGGCCGTGCAGCAGCTCTGCCACTCCT
The DNA here is from genome assembly GCA_013389925.1 of Aegithalos caudatus. Classification (NCBI taxonomy): domain Eukaryota; kingdom Metazoa; phylum Chordata; class Aves; order Passeriformes; family Aegithalidae; genus Aegithalos; species Aegithalos caudatus. The sequence goes on along the minus strand of WEIU01010616.1, from coordinate 117,579 downwards.
GCCTGTCCACTTGGTGTTCACACAGACTTGCTCAGCACAGACTTCTGTCCTTCTGGCCTTTGCTCTCAGCTGCATTTGTTCTTCTTCTTTATTTCTCCCCCAAAGAGGACATCTGCAAGCTGCAGCCAGCAGAGAAACACAGCTTAGGGGTGGCACAGAGTCCCAAACAGGCACAGAGCTCCTGTGCAAAACCACCTGAGCAATTTATCCCTCAGAATTGCGTGACTGATCTTCCTCACTGCCTGAAAAGCCTCATGGCAGCAGGCACAGCTGAGCCTGCTGTCGGGTGGGGACACAGATCTGTCCCCGCTCCCGTCACCCCTGCTCCATCTCATCACTGCACGTTTCATACCCATTTCAGCCGCCCTCGCTCGAGCTCCCCTTGAGCATCAGCTGCCACTAACGGCCCTGCCCTCTCCCTCTGCTGCAGGATGACATGCACAGGGTCATTGACCAGCAGCTGATGGACAAACACCCGAAGGAATGGAGCCAGCTTGCTTATTCCTTCTCCAGTGGCTCCGGCGCCAAGCGGAGTGCCAGGCCCTCCCCCGCGTTCAGGCCGGAGCAGCAGGGGGACGAGCCCGTCGGGGCCGAAGGAAACCGTCTCTTCTCCTTTTTCAAGAAAAATTAATTTGAAAAAGAGAAAACTCTCCAACAATTCCTGCTTCAAGATGGGGAGTGGGGCAGCTGCCCAGCTTGCTGATGGACCCAAGTCTGATCCACTGAGTAAAAAAGAAGGGGGCAAAGGAGTAACCCTTGAGACTCTGCACTATTTACACCGCACCTGGTCTGAACCAAATGTTTACATGAATTGGAGATTTGCAAATTGACAATGTGATTCTAGTAGAAAGAAATTTTCTTATTCTGTAAGTGAAGTGATAAACTTCAGGGTTTATTTTAGGCGCTTTGACACAGTCCAGTTTCTGCTGTGAAGAATACTCTGATTGTCTTAAAAGCGTTCTTATGCTGGAGAAGGAAATAAGCAGCCCCAAGACAGAGCGGTGCAGGGGATTGAGAACTGCTGTCACAGCGAGCACAGGGGGAAGAAGAGGGCTGAATGCAAGAGGACAGAGGGGAGCCGTTTGTACCACCCTGGAAGCTGTGACATCCTTCATCCACCCCACTGAGACTGGAGTCACTCTGGCCCCAGCATTACCACGTTCTGACAAATGTAGCTTTCTCCATGGTGGAAGCTGAGCCCTCGCTGCAGATCCTGCCTGGGCACCATCTCCCCGTGGCTGTTGGCCCTCGCTGGGATCCAGGCTCCTCGCAGCTCAGAGGACAGATAGGTGGTGTCACTGTTCTCTCCAGCTCCCTCCTGTTACAGAGGTAAGATTTGTAGGCTGTAGCTACACAGATTTCTCCCCAGGAGACTGACCATCTACAACAGATTACAGACTGGATAAAAGTTGTACATGTTCAGTCCTGGGGCATCTGCTGTTCTTCCAATGGCCAAAAGTAGTTTGGGAGCTTTAGCAAGTCACACACCTCTCCCCAAAGCCATACACATCTCCCAGAGTAAAAAAACTGTCATTTTAACTGGATAGGCCCCCAAAAAACCTAATTAATAATTCACTGAAAGTCTACTCCCAGTGATGTCAGTCAGTCTTTGGCACTGCATTGGCAGACTCGATCTTCAGAAAGCACACTGGCATCTGCCTTCACTGAAGCCAAAGGCTATCAGGGTGTCTACAAAGCTCTGGAAAGCCTGCAGGTTACTCTGCCCTATGCAGTAACATTGGCTATGGCCTGACAGAAAAGAGTATTTGTCCCTGCCTGTGGGTCATTTGCTACTCAGCCCTTTGGTGAACAGGTAGCCAAAGGTCCTTTTGATCAAAGATGACCAGAGCTTGCTTTGCACGACTTGATCAACAAGAGGGAACGTGGCTTTTTTGGTGTATGCACACAGCAGTGCTGGAAATCCTGCAATACTAAAGTAGGGACCTTCCCTCTGCACTGGATGGGCACTTTAGAGCTCTTCTCCTTTATCAGCCTGCTGTCACAAGGCATGAGGAGCACCACGCTCAGTTCAGAGATGTCCTGCTGCTGTCATGCAATTTTCACACATTCTCCCAGCTCATGATACCCATGGGCCCCAGTTTGTTTCCTGCTGCTCTAAAGAGGCCACCTCCTACACTGTCCCACAGCAGATAGAGCTGGGTGCACCTTCAGCTCTGCCCTGCTCAGCAACTTCGGTGCTAACACACCATCCCACAGGGAGCTGCTATCTCTGCTCACTACTTACAGGAACAAGCTTTCTGCTAGAATAGGTACCAAACGCCTCCTAAGCAGCAGGTAAGAGGCTGGTGGCTTGGGTTTTAGTATTATTCAGCTTACCTGTGGGATAGAACATCCATAATACCTCAGTACAAATATCCTTTCTGCCTATGAAGATTTGAGCATTCTTGTATTTCCTTGTTAGCATGAAACCACCACACTGGTATGAAATCATCTTGCACTAAGGCAGCTCTGGGTTGCAAGGAGCAGAGTGCTCTGAGATTGGCAATGATAGTAAAGAGCTGAGTGGTAAAACCCATCTACGTGAAAGCAACAAACCCTGGCATGCCGTCTGCTTCAGGAAATATTTGGGCAAAGCCCCACCAATACAGCTTGATGCTTATGGGGAAAGGAATGAAGAGCCTCACAGGCAGGGAAGGAAACTGAACCTTGGCCTCTCCTTTCTAGCAATGCTCAGCTGTTGAGTATCTGCTTGTAGCCACTTGTGCAAGTGAGGAGAAGGGCTGCAGTGCAGTGCCACATACTCACTCTCAGTCCTCATGCTCCCATGTACTGTGACTCTACTGTGACTCTGGATAGGGCAGGGACATGAGGCACATGCTCAGCATCTCCTGCTGCCAGGATTGTCACACCCACATGCATTACCCCAACCCTTGGTACCTGCAAAACGAGGTGTGGATGCCAGGGACAGCTGTGACACCTGTGACACAGTGACACCTGTGACACAGGGAAAGTGATGCCCTATCACAGGAGAGCCACGTGAACATCTCGGTCCTCAGGGACCTTTCTTCTGCTGTCAGCTGTCATTTCCCAGACCCCACCAACTCTGTTCAAGCCACATGCCCAGCAGTTGTGTGGGACTCTACCCCAGAGAGGATGGATGAATGGATGGATGGATGCAATCCTAAGGCAAGGGCCTTAAGTTATCCCATGAAGATGCAGTAATGAGATGAAGAAAGGTGCCTTCTGCTACGTTTGCTGAGGAAAGTGACTCAATCAGTTGCAGGGGTAGGCACAGTACATCTCTTCATTTAAGGAGAATCCTTAATACCATTGCAATTTTATTTACTTAACAAGAGTGACAGAAGAGATTGCAAGAGGAAAGTCAGCATGTTCTAAGGTGCCAGTTGGGTATGGTTTCTTCAAACAAGCCCCTTCACCCTTAAGACTTAGTTGCACTACTAAACCCAGAGATACAAGAGAACTGGGTGTAATGAACTGGACAACACACCAAAGGAGACCTCCTTGTGCTGAGCTGCTACTCCACAGGAACAGAAACTGCCTTAACACAGCAGCTAGGTTTTGTCTTCTGTCTTGAAAAACTTCACCCATGCAGTCCTTCACACCCATTTGTCACGTTGTGTTTTAACAAGGTCCCGACTACTTCAACCCTGTGCTGTCATTCACACACTCACCTGCATCCTGTCACGGCCAGGAGCCTGGAATCAGCCTTGCAGTGCTGGTTAGAAGACACTTCACTTGTGGTACTTGACTTCTCCAGGACACACATGGTGTAAAGGAAACATCAGCTCCAGGGGATGAGATGGAGGAAGCACATTAATCCAGCAGGTTTAATGGAGCCCAAAGGAGATTTAAGGAGTGGGATCAGCAGCTCTAAACACTACCCTCAGCCTTGCTTTTGAGATAATGGTAAATAAAACATTAGTGCTGCACAGTCACTGTTCAAATATTGCACAGAGAAGAGATGCCTGCTGAGATTAAGGTTACAAAGGACTTTCCCCACAGTTGAGTACCAGGTGACTGTTTGGGCAAATGTTTGTTATGCCAGCCTGAGGGAAAAGGGATCAGTCTCCCCTTCCTAAACTCTGCAAGGGAAGCAACTGTAAACAAAGAACAAATGTAAATGAAAGGCAAGTCACTAGCACTTTATCTTCATACAGACTTAGATCAGCAACTTGCCGTGGAGATGAGCAGTAAATCAAGAAGTTTCTGACAACAAGAGTCATTTTGCACAGAGAGCAGGAAGCAAGGCTGCAGGCAGGGCCACATGCACTTGTCCTACTTAGAATGGTGAATTCCAGATATGCCTCTCCATCAGGCAAACTCTCTACTCCCCACTCAGCTATAAAAAGCAAGATTGTTTGAACCAAAAAGCCAAGAATGGAAGTGTCTGGGTGCTGCAGCAATGATTCCCTTGGACTGAGAGGGAAAAAGCACACAGCAGGGACAAGCAGAAAGAATGTACCTATAGATATGTACATATACCACAGTGCTGTAATTTTTGTATGTAGCAGTCATGTAAATAAATGTATGGTTTTTATAAGATACATATTATAAAAATCTATAAAGGCATATTTTTAGTAAAAACAATGCTCTACTTCTTTTGTAAATAGTTCTCTTCAGAATAAAACATCATTTATATGATACTGTCTCAGCTCTCACCACTTTACTGTGCCCAACTGCAAAACAAGTAACACCCAACAGCATCTTTGGTGCTGCATCATCCCATGAAATTCAGCCAAGTAAAGCCCCTGTGTGTGCTTAGGAGAGAAGGGGCCAGGGCAGAAATTTTTGAAACATTTGTATTTTTTGGTGCACAGGAAAACAGAAAGGTGGGTAAATCATGGCACCTTCCAGCCGTTTGTGTCCTTCACTGGCCCTGGTACTGAGGCAGACTCAAACTGGAAGTCATTCAGACACCAGACACAGACAGTGACACACAGACAGTGACACACCCATTGTCACAGCTGGCAGCAGCTGCAGCTCAGACCTTCCACACAGCCCCAGGAGTCCCCTCCACCTACTCCTCCCTGAAGGGCACAGAGGGAGCAAAGGCCCTTCCCACTGCAGGTTCCCATCACACTCCCCAGGAGCAGCCTGGGCAGGCCAGGGGGATTCCTACTGCCATGGCTGCAGTTCCTGCACAGAATTATTAAACACATTAATTTCCTGGGAAAGTGAGGAGAGACTCCAGATGCTTTTTAGTCACCTCGGGAGGAGGAGCTTACAAAGCTCACTCAATACCCTTTGTTGAGCAGAAAGACAAAAGATTACAGCACAATCACAGACATCTCACTTGACACAGAAATGTTACCAGTTCCACCTTGCTCTTTCAAACAAAAACAGCAACTAAACATTTGAAAGCATTAATTATGGTTTTTTTAATATCCCCTCTCAGGAAATAACCCTTTACACTGAGCAGCAGAGCTCTCCCCTGGCTTGCCACCCTCCACCTCCAGGTGCTGGACAGCAGAGGAAACAGAGCCTCAAAAAAGATTTGGCAGCTTGTAACCTTTATTTTTAGTTTTTTAAAATTATTTAAAAAGCATAATTAGAAACTTTCATTACAGAAATAATCCTAGCAAACCAGTTAGACATTCCATTGCTCAACATTTAGGAAACTTCACATCAGCACCACTAGAGACACGGTCCCCACCCCTTCCAATTGAACAGTGATGGCAAGAGCAGAGGTAACTGCTCCTCTACAGCCAGCTCTGGGGAGAAAAAAAAAAGAAATTCCCACTTTAAGGCAGGAAACTGGACCTGGATTGATAGAATTCCAACCAACCACAGCCACAAAAACCTGGACTCAAAGAGGACCAATTTTTCCATAAAGGAGAACACTCCAGGCTTGGGTGCACCATTTCCTCATTTTATTGCATCATTTCCAGTAAATTCAGACATGTTCTTTACTTCTGCCTATATGAAGTTACTCCCTCCTAGATCTGCACACAGCTATCAACAAGATTCCCAAAGTAACACAGCTGGGCCCCTCAATCTGCAGGGGGGAACCCCCCCCCAGGACAGCTCCAGGGCCTGGCCCAGCTCCTCCCAGCACACACCACATTCCACACTGGAGAGCAGACAGGATGGACTGGTGTGACCTAAGCCACCACTTCCCACAGCCACTCAAGTGTTACAGTGCTCACTCCAGCAGCACCATCCCAGCTCACTCCAGTTCTTGGGTTACCAATGCAAGATATGTGAAGAAAGGGATGGGTGAAGGCAGCTGGATACGTATCCCCAGCACCTGAACCGATTAAAAACCCACGTGTTACACATTCATTGTTTGCACTTCGGAAAAACTCTTTAAAGTGATTGATTGTGATGTGATTGTATGATCAGGGCTCTTACCACAACCTGAAGAATCTAAAAAAATGCAGGCAAAACAAGTGACTAAAATTTAGCCTCTCCTGGAGAAAGGGTGAGGGAGGGAGAGAAGTGGGCTGATTCCAAGCTCATGGACACGGGTGAATCACATCATACCAAACTAAGGCCAGCAATTCCATAGGGCCACTTACTGGCACGTGGAGTATGTCCACCTTCAAGGCCTTAAAGGAAGTCATATCCTCCAAGCCTTTTAAGGTAAAATTATTTTTTAATATCATTTAGGCAATAATTCAGGTGCTGAGCAGGTCCTTTCAGCCCAGACATTTGATATTTTAGTTATACACACATACACTCTCCACCTTTAACTACATCTATTCAGGCTGAGGAAGTGAGCCCTTGTTTTCCCAGAAAGGCTGACGAGGGCCAGGAAAATGTTGCTGAGCACAGCAAGCCCAGTTTGTTTCCAAGTGTGATCCTCCACCACCACATAACCCAAGCAAGCAAGCTTTCCATTTCTTTGCATTAAACAGCAGTCCTCCTTCCTAAAAGAATCCTGGGAATGATTCTGCAGCTTTCATATTCATTTCATATTCATATCAAAAAGAGCTGGATTTTATTTCATGCCTTTTCTCTCTCAAAAACAAAAGCTTTGCCACCAAAATTCACATTCAAGTTCAGACTGCCTATTTGTGGACAGGGCAACAAGGAGAAGTTTGGGGTTTTTGGCAGAATCACATGATTTTTGTTCTTCTCAAAAGAAATGGACCCTCACTTAGGACACTGGCAGAACCAGAAGCAGAGGTCAAAGTTGTTAAACTTTGCTTANGTGATTTTGCAATTCACCCAATCAAAAAAAAAAAAAAAAAAAAAAAAAAAGGTTTTATCCAAACAAATCCCACTTCTGCAGGTCAGTTTGTTTTCCAGTATCTTGATACAAACTACAGGAGAGCACAGGTACAGCTGGGCTGCAACACAAGGAGGTGAAACCCAAGGATCCAGCCACAAATCTGGATGATGGCAAGCTGAAATTCCAGGCCCCAGCAGCAGCTCCAGCTGCCAGCCCAGGGGCTGGTGAAACGAAACCCCAGGCTCCAGCAGCGACACCTGCAATCCTGGTACCTAGAAAAACACAGCCTGAGCCCCAGGAAAAGCCTGGGACTCCAGAAGAAGCCAGGGGCCCCAGGGACACCAGTTGCCAGCCTGGAGCCCAACAGAAATGCAGCTGGAGGCCCCAGGAAGCAGTCACTGCCAACCCGAGGCCAACTCAGATTAAGAACTTTTAAACTTTTTCTTTAAAAAGATGAACTCTGCAGTCCATGATTGGTTGACATTAAGAAGGCAGAAGCCAAAGCGACAACAGGGAGGCAAGGCTGGTTAAAGCAATATACATTATATACAAACTCTTGGGTTAATTAGTCCACTTGGTAGGCAACGTCCTTCTTGTCTACAAGGCGCACTGGAATGAGCAGGGGAGGAGAGGGGGGCAAGATTCCATCCGATACCTTCTTGGCACTGCAGTGGTAAAGGTGCCAGCGCCTCTTGATAGAAAACATGGAGAAAAAATAATCTTTAAATAACGGCACAAAACTGAGAAAGTCCTCCCAAAGCCTGCCCCAGTGGAATTGCCCGAGTCTAGCTGGAGGGGCTGATCTGTCTGAGAGCAGAGTCTCTGCAGCAGGGAAGGGGCATTAGCAGCACCTCTTCTTCCTTTTACTGTTCTTCGTTAGCTTCACCACATCGTTCTGTTGCTGCTGTTGCTGCTTTGCTAAGTTTTCTTTCTTTGCTCGCAGGACGAGCTCTGTAATGCAATTAAACATCTGCAAGAGAAACGAGCACACTCAGACTTGGGCTGGCCCCTGTGGGGTGCTGCTCCTTGGAAGCCATTCCCTTTTTCTGTATGTTTCAATGCAGAGACCTTCCCCTACCCACTATGGCCTGAGTGGAAATCCAATACCTTTTCCCAACTCTCTCCCAAACTAAATAATACCTCTGTCCCTTTTTCTGAACCAGTAAACAAAACCAGGGCAGTTTGGCAACTGAGGCCAGAAGTGAAACCTGGGCAGTCCTACCTCCTACAAGCATTCTCAAGTCTTTCCTGCCTAATACGTGAGCACTTTAAAGCTACTGAAAATGCAGTGTGGGCTCCTTCATTTTGCTTCCCCAACTCTTCCAAAAACAGCTGAATGTCTCTTTTTTGACATTTTACCTACTACGTGCAACTCATACAAGCACTTTTTCTTTCTCAATGGAAAGACTGGAATTTTTATTTCTTCCCACACCATTATCCCCAAATCATTCTATCTCTACTCTTCTTAATATTATATTACCTCTTCCACATTAATATTTTCTTTGGCGCTGGTCTCAAACAATTGGATCTCCATCTGCCCAGCAAATTTGTAGGCATCTTCTGTTTCTACCACTTTTCGGTCCGGGTCATCATTCTTATTGCCCACTAAAAAAGGAAAGAGAATAAAAGTCAGTTTGGTATTTCAGCAGGCCAGCCCACTAGATAAGGTGCTGGAACTCCCTAATTACCTACCTAGTATCCTGCAGACATCATCACAATTTTGATTAATTTCATGCAACCACCGTTTTACATTCACAAAAGATTCTGCGCTCGTTACGTCGTAGACAACGATGACCCCGTGTGTTCCTCTGTAATACCTGGGGCACAAAGGACAGCAAATGTCAACTCAAGGTATCACCTTCCACTGAGCTTCTACAGGATTCACAGCAAATCCTAAAGTTATGGCAATCAAGTGCCCCCATTTTCTTTCCATTGAGACTCATGTAGCTCTTTTATAACAGCTTGATCCCAGGCTATTCCTCCAAACCTGCAGAACTCCCTGCTTATTCATTCTATACAAATGTCAAAGGCTTCTAAAATCTTCCTTGTTCAGGCTGTCAAGACCTTCAAGGATGAATGTTGTCTTCCAGCCACAGGACCAAAGGCAATGGTACCCCCAGCACATCCTCAGAAGTGGCTGTGATGTGAACCTTGGGGCTGTATAAACCACATCAAGTCTTTGCAGTAATTCTGTTATCAGTGAACAATCACTTACAGACTAAAATTTCAGCAGATCTCCAAATATACTCAACCTTCAGTCACAGTTCTCGCAAGCTCTCAAAAATTCCTGTCTTGTTGAGCGACTGTGTTCTGATCACACCTTCCTACTCAACAGATCGACTCCATATGTGCATTCAATACACTCTGCTACCTTTAGCCATTAAAAATAAGCTTTATTTCAGTTTATTCCCATTAGTCTTGGGCAACTGGGACCTTTAAAAGATGATGCACAAGTCTGATATGCAAGAAAAATATCTGAATTCAGGTTCCAACATTATCACCTGCACAAAGCTACCAAAGACAGACAGTATGTGCCCCATGAAAATGCTAAATAAAAAACCAGCAAGCTCTACCTTCTCAGTTTTTCAGCCACACTCACAAGGCTACCAGGTACATTCCCCATTGCAAATTAAGCAGCTGTGACCCAAAAAATAAAAAGTAACTGAAACAGAAAACAATTAACAATGAGGACTTCATAATCCATTTTTATATTATGTGTAGCTTTATTCTTTTCTTTTCATCCTCTTCTCTTTCTTTTGATCAATATTAAAATTTTTAATTAAAAAATCAAGAAAATAGCATACAAAATCAAGGATTTTCTCTTAAATTGTGACAGCATTCCTAGGCCTTGCTGTCTTATCACAAGCACTTCTTGAATTACATCCACTCTACTTCAGAGATGTCCACTGTGACCATTCTGCTCCATGATTTTTCCAACTCAGCAAACACCTTTGAACTTCAAAGCCTTTGAATCTAATCCAAACACACCTTTGAGAAGATCTCAAAGTTTCAGCTCACTTTGCTACTAAAGTGTTTAAGCAAGCCACTATCTCTTCCCACCTCCAGCCCCATCACTCTTCTACAAGAGAAGCCTTTATGCACCAGACAGACTTGCAGAGAGGCACAGACCCCCCAGTCACACACCCTCCTCTCCTGATGCCCCTGCAGCAGCCCCTGGGCAGCAGTGCTCCTCCACGATGCTCTGCAGCAGTAACACAGCCTGCTCCTACTGCCTGTCTGGGCACTTGCAGAAGACACTCAAATACTTCTCCCATGCCATGTTTTATGCTGTACATTCACTTCCCTTGGCAAGAACTAACTCAGGTAAGAATTACTTATTCCCAGCCCAGAAGAAATCCCGTGCTTTCAAATGTTCTAGTCCATTTGCAGTCAGTTCTTTGAACAAATTCAAAACTTGCTACAGCGCTGCATTTGTGCTTTACTTGATTACAACTCAACTTTATTCATAACTTGGATCCTTTAGAGGGAAAAGTAGTCAATGGCCTGAATCCACATGTTGCAAAAATAACCCTCTCCTGACACTGTGCAAAATGACCCTCTCCTGACACCGCATGCACAGTTTGGGTTTGATGGATCCTGGTTTGTGTGATAACAGAAAGCGAAATATCCCCAATCCTTCCAACACACTGGATTTCTCCAGAGCTGAACACTAAACCAATAATCTTCAAGCTCTCCCATATCATCATCTAACAGTCTTTTAATTCAGCACCCTCAGGCTGACCCATCCCTTCCCCAACAACGCTGAGCAGTGCACTTGCCAAGACAACGCTCAGCGCTCGTTGAAGCGCAGGGTTCAGCTGCACCCACGCAGAGCTGCTTGGTTCTGCTGCACACACCGAGCCCAGCCCGGCCCCCTGCCAGCCCCACGGGCCCAGCACAGCATCCTGCTGCTCCCACCTTGCCCACACACCTACGTTTTCTTCTCAGCACAGCAGCTGATGTCAGGGATGGAGAGCCAGCAGCCGGCACGTACCATCCCACTCCTGACAGCGTGGATCCTCCACCCAGGATTTTGCTCCTGGGATGGGGGCTGTGGGCTGGATCCTGCAGCAGAGACCACCACAGCAATGGGAACCCTGCAGGAGCTTGGAGCTCCTGCTACTGATATTGCCAACCACCTCAACAGAAATAGCTTCCTTTGTGCAAGACAGCAACCCCTGACTCCTGCTGACTGCCTACCAGCATACACCGCTTCTATTTTTGGAAGGGAAAATTGTCTGGCACATCGTTCTAGAAAGGTTGCCAACCCCTCATCTACACTCAAATGTCATTTTCTCTATTGGCTGTCATTACCAAGAGAGATAAGCCTGAGAGATAAGACCATGACTACCTGTTATTCTCTAACTCTTAAATCCCACAGCACAGATCTTTTTCTCAAAAAGCTGGTCATGCTATTTTCTATCAGTTGTTAGATATGGCTCTCCATCTTAGGTAACATTTTAGGCTTAACAAGAACAGCAAAGCTTCTCCAACCCCAAATGCAGGACAGTACTAGAAAACAAAATCTGATTTATCCTATCCCATACTTCAACTTCCAGAATGATGCAGTGCAGAATTGCTTTTATAACAGGTTGTGGGCTTTGGCGAGTAGAGAACAGATGGGGCTTTTGGCATTCAGGGAGGAGTAGGTGTAAATTTTGTGCTTTTGGCAACCAAGAGGTAGTTGAGACTTTGACACAAGGGAAAGAATGTCTTATCTCCTTCCCATCCACATTTTGGGGAAATGGAGACCACAGAAATGAGAGCAGAAGAGACCTGAAGTCCTCAGTCTGAGCCTCTCAGTCACAGAGTGATGCTGGCTGTGATGTCCTCTGGTGGGTGTGCTCTGCCATGTACCCCCAATGCCAGCATCTGCTGGTAGAAATATCTTCATAAAATACAGAAAAATATGTTCTAGACCAGTTATCCATGTTAAGAGTATCCATGACAGTATCCTCCTTAGGTGAAAGACATCCAAACCTGACCTGTGTACACCCTTGGATGCTTGGTAGTAGCCAATAATCTCCCATACAGCTGGAAGAGTTCCCTAGACCTAGAGGCTTTACATTTAGCTTAGGTGTGGAAAAGGCCTTAAAAAACCAACATTTAAGTTGAAATAAACACCTTATTGCTTGTTCTACCACTAGAATTAAATTGGGGGTTACCCAAACTCAACATGTCCTTCAGCCACCTGCATCCCCCCTCACATCCCTGAACACAGCCTTGGGAAACACGAGGGAACATTTGCCACTCACTGGGGCATTCCCTACTGCAAGAAACCAGTGAGAAAGTTCTCATATTGCCTCCAGCAATTGCTTCCTAATATTAACATCTGGAGTTATAACAATCAGTCTCACAGAGCATAGCAGTAGCTAAGTAATTTAAAAGAGACACTCTGTCAGTCCAGTAGGACCCATATGTTGTTTTTTCCAGGAAAATATGTAACTGCCAAATGTGAAAGATAGGTCACTGGTTTAAACCAGCTTCTTTGTTCGTATTTCACTACTTTGTAGTACACATTTCCTTCTTTTTTTATTCATCTAGAATTCTAACCATTTCCAGATAATCTGGTTTCATACTCATCTTTCTTTCAAGTTCTTGGAAGCACATCTATTGTCAGTCAGACCAGTCTTTTAACTACTAGCCTTTCAGTCATATCAGCTTTACAAGACACTGCAATTCTGTCATCTCAAATATCCCTCTTTCAAACATGCCATTCCACAGGAAACCATGGCAGAAGGTCTCTCTTCTATCACTATTCATCCTGAGCTAGCATCTGACAACTATTATGTAAAGCTTGAATCCTAAACCCAGAGTCCTGAATCAGGACAAAGTAGTCCTGTCTACAAGAGGAAATCAAGTACAGGGACTGGCTGTTCGTGCATTTTAAGTTTTCCTGCTAATACAGCTGCGTCCTGGCATGCTAAATCCCTGGTGAATTTAAATCAAATTTAATTTGGATGACATTCCATGGCAACCAAGTTCACACAGATCAGCCTCTCCTCCCAGAAGGCTCCAGCTATCCCAGTATTTCCACATTTAACAGACAATAAAACCAGCTGCCTTTATACTTCCTAGTCTGAAATTCTGATCTAGTTTCATTTTCTTGAGCTTCTGTAAAATACTCAGACCAACTTGATTTCTGTTCCCCAACAGTTTTATTCTGCTTTTCAGCTTTTGATTGTAGCTACAGTCAAGTGAAATCAAACTAGTACAACCTTTTAATGTTTCCCAATTTTCCACTATTAACTTCCTACCACCTCTACCATTTTGCAGTTCTAAGTCCACACAGCAGCACTACCAACCTATTACTGTAATTACCAGATGGGCTCTAATTTCAGGCTTGCTTGCCAGGCTTGGCTCAACATCAATCTGAACTCTGCCTTTCACTGTAAAGAGACTCCCTGACCTACTGTAATACTGAAGGAACACCTTTTATATTTTTAACTTCAGCCTAAACCTCAAGCTAGTCAAAGACTAGGCAGACTACTACGTTCTGTTGACAGGGCACTCACACTCCACCCATGATTTGATAGCCAAGCCCTTTTGTAAGAACAAACAAGGTTATTTGATTTGTCAGTCAGTTTAGGATAAATAAATCAGTTACAGTACTACTTTGCCAATAAATGAAAAAAAAAAAAAAAAACCAAAACCAAACCAACCAAAACAAACCAAGCCAGCCAGAACCATTTCTAAAATTAAACTCTTGTTATCACCTGGTTTTATAGGTGATATGATTAGGAACACTAGACAAGTGCAGCCAACCAACCCAGTAAGACAAGCTCTCATCCCACTATAACCAGAATTCCCAAAGCGTTTTCCTCAACATTTCAAATGCACTTGGACACATGAATTTCTTTGCACTGAATTGCAAAAAAAGCAGATCTTTTTCCCTGACCATGGAGGATTCTGTAACTACCAGAGCTAAGGCAGAAACCCCAAAACGTTAGCTGCCCCCAAAGTAAAACAAGCCTCACTCGGGTAAAAAGCAATGCAAAAAGAAGTAGCAGCAGAGTTCCAAGAGGTCATGGCACAAATGCCTCAAACCACTTCAGCTTATCTATTTTAGATGTTAACCAAGAAAAGAATTTACACAAAACACCGCGCAAAGTCCGACCGGCAGCCATTCCCCTTGACAGAAGGAATCCTCCTTTGCTGGTGCTCCCTGCTCAGTGCTGGACACACCGTGGCTTTCTGAGCTAGCTGGCATCAGCCCCAAGGCTCATTAGCCAGCCCCAGTCGCGTCGGGAATCTGCCAACAGGAAGGCCACGTGCTGACTCAGCAGTAATCGGGGCTCTCGCCTGTCACAGCTGACGGGGCCGGCACCGCTCGGTGCCTCCCCCTCACCACTTCCTTCCCAAAGCTGCCTGCAGCGCTCAAACAAGAAGTGATGTCACACACAGGAACCCTACGAGAGGCAACCGAGTTTTTTTCAAGCTAAACGCTTAAGGAACAATGGAAGTAACCCAGTAATATCCGTATAGGAGTGCAGAGGAAAGGGGCGGCGCGCGCATCACGGTCGACTTTGCCATTTCTAGTGCTTTAGACATAACACAGATGTAACCAATCTCATTATGTTTAGGTCTGAGTAAATTAATCAGTTCATCGGCTGAAAATGATCCTCCTCTCAAATAAGAGCCAAAAGAGAAGTGAGTCATGAAAGACCAAGTGAAACACATGGATTTTTCAAGAATTATTTTGGTTAAAACCCAAGGAAACAAAAAGTTCCATTTCCAAGTACACTTCTCCCTCTTCCCCCGTGAGGAGTCCACCTTTACTGCAATCAGTTTACAAACACGTTTTATTCTTAGTTCCCACCACCGCAGCTCTAGGTGTGGTTTCTTCAGGAACAGGAAAAGCTCTGCACACGCTGTTCAAAAGGACAATGAGTTTGAATCTGAATTCCAACCAAGGAAAAGGTTAATATCATGTGGGCGTCTGCTTCAGCAGAACTCCACACAAAGATAGCTGCTAAAGCATTTGTCCAAAAGGAAAACCAGGGATCAGAAATCCTACTCTTCAATCTCCAAGCTGTTCATTAGTTATATGACACTGCCAGAGGGTTTGCACTCTGCTTCTGCAGTGCTTTCAATCAGAGGGCAAACTTGGGCAGGCACAGAGGCAAGTTGTCTACTATATGCAGTCTAATAACTCCAGTCCTACCATGTGGAAACCAGCAGCACAGGAATAAGACAAAGCCACCACAGAAACGCACAGAAGGGTGAGGAACTCTGAAATCCCAGTTCCAAACCTTGCCAGAACATCACCACCACAGTCAGTTCTGACACAGCTGAGAGAAATTTCACTGTACAGACCACACAGCAATCATTAGTTAATCAACTGCAACACTTAAATATCTAAAGCCCAACTCTGGGCTCCGAGATCCAGACCCAAAGCTGCAGAGCACAAAGGCCAGCGTTACTCACGTTGATGTAATAGTCCGGAAGCGTTCCTGGCCAGCTGTGTCCCAGATCTGGAGCTTCACCTTCTCTCCATTGATCTCAACTGTCCGGATTTTAAAATCCACTCCAATGGTGGTAATGTAGCTGCCTGGAGGGAAAGCATGGGTGAGAACCTAAGTCTGGTTTATTTTGGATGTCCCAAAGCACACTTCTTGAACACTACCTGGCTGCAGCTCTCAGACTGGACAGGAGAACAAGGTTCCCCATATGTGCTTACTGTTTAAAATGCCTTATATCATGCTGATCTGCATATTTTTCTCTGTAGCTAACAGCTTGTTTTCCTAGCCACCTTTAAAATTAAAAGTTCAGTGTTACCAAATAATTTTTTTTCTATCCCATTGATCAGGAGTATACACCCAAGTATCTCAAGAAATAGACAGTAACTATGAGAGCATTTCATTATTGAGACGACACTTTGCTTTAAATGCTTGTGCAAACACTTATTTTGAATACAGTCTAAGAGTTTCCTCCCAATAAATTGGTTATATCATAAGTGTAAGTGGTTTACCACAATACTCAATCAGTCTAAATCCCAAATGGCTATTAGGAAATCTGCAGAGAGTACAGCATAACCTAAACCACCTAAGCTGTTTCTGGAACCACCTCAATATTTCAATACTCAGGGACTTCCAGCTGCGAGTGAAAATCAGACAGGATGGCCTGTACAGGCTCCTACCAAGAGATGCAAAGTTAAAAGCATGATGTATTCCCAGCACAGCTATCAGTGGGCAAACACAGATTCCTTACCAACCAGCAGCATTGGAGCAAACCTAGAGCACTGCATTTACTGAAGGAAACAAACCACTCACCTGAGAAGGTATTATCTGCAAAACGCAACAGCAAACTGCTCTTGCCCACACCTACGACAAACAAACAGCAAATCTTTCAATAGAGTCATCCTGGGGGTCAGAGTACATAATAACAGTGTTTTACCCATCCATTGCATAAAAATCAGCACATCATTTAGTACCACCCACCCTGAGTGCTCATCTCCACCCTCTCCTTGGAGATTTGACCAAGCACTGTCACCCCAAGACTCAGGATGCTTCTGGTAGCAGTGCAGGGAGGGGGATTTGTGCCCTCCCTCCTCCAGCCCTCACCAAACCCTCCAACAGCAGCTTCTGAACTGTGGTCAGTTCAAGAGGTCAGAAAAGAATAATAACTAAAAGCAAGTTTACAATCAGTAGGCTTACATCTGCTAGGGAAAGAGCCAAAGCTGAGCATGTCCTGTGAATTAACAAGGGCTCAGAACACTGCTCTGAATTCAGCACTACTGGATTCCACTTGCACATTGTGAGTGATGTCAGGTACACCGCTGCCTGTTCTGTGTGGAATTTGGACTGCTCTGACAATCACACCAGGGCTGGGTACTACAAAGCTCACAGTAGCATGGCCACAGTCTAACAGAAGCCTAAACCAAACAGCAACTGGGAATCACTGTCCTGTATTGCCATCCAAAACAGCCTTGTTCCACATCCAACAGGAAGGACATACACCTTTCTGAAGCTGTACCTGTTGCCAAAATATTCCATCCAATATTTCTCTAAATGCTTTGAGCAGCATTTCGTTCAGGTTTTCCATAACTGATTGTTTGCACCCTGATCACACCCTGTTGCAGGGAAGCATTTTTCATAGTGCTTCAGACAAGAACTCATTCCTGAACACCCACCTAAGGGAATCTGGGTATCCAAATGCCTCCACATTGTTATCTCTGCATAACATCTCTGCTGTTAATGACCTTTCCTCCCCAAAATGTATCTGCTGTGGCATGAATAGGAAATTCAACTTCACCAGGGTAATTATCTATTAAATCTTTTCAGATAGAAATTATTCAAGGTAATTAGTTTGATGATGTATAAACTGTAAGTTCTTCTTAACAGAAGACCTATGCAAAGGCTATGCAGAACTCTAGTAGTTCTCAGCTGCTGGCATGTGACAACAGCTACCAACAAAAAATAAAAACCAACCTAAAAATCTGCATGATTACAGTAAGCCAGGTCTCATTTGCAAAGAGTTCAAATCACCAGCCATCTGGAGAAGCCATGCTCATTTCTCATTGCTACCAAGCTAAGGAGGAAAAGAGGAAAGGAACTAAAAAATACGAAGTTGCAGCATGCATATAATCAATAGCTCTGAGCTCAAAAAAGGCAGCAGAGCAGTTCCTGTACTTCAACAGAGGACTGGTTATTTAGCAATAGTTAAAGCTGTGCAGATACCAGTCAACTAAGGAAAAATAAACTAAGAGAAAGCAAGAGTGTTTCAACAGCAAGTGCTGTGCTTCTTGCCCAGGCAGCCTTGGCCTTCAGCTCAGTGAAAGGCAAGAAGGTGCTGGAAGCCACAGCCTTGTCAGGCCAACCACAGCACCATCCCCAGCTCAGCCAGCCCCGGGCGATGCTGCAGAGCTGCACATGACACTGCTCTGTCACACTGCCCTGGCTGCACGGCTCCCAGCACGCTGCCAGCTTCCAGAGAGAAGAAACCTCCCCAAGTCAGGAAGTTCTACATGCTCCCAGTGACAATGATCTCACTAAACAAACACTGCTCTGACCCACACTCTTCACGAGTAGAGAAACCACACTCTTGGTGACCCCACACTTCCCACACAGAGCTGTTTGAAGATCTGAAGAGAAGGCTCACAGGGCCCTCAGCTTGTGGAAGACAGCAAAATGAAACAAAACAAAACAAAAAAGGCCTATTGACTTTGTACAATTAAAGTTAAAAGTAAATTTCGGTGTCAGACAAGATTCCAAGACACATATCTAACTGAATGGTAGAGTGAATTAAAGAAGCAGATGCAAAGCACAGATCATCTGTATTATTTTTAAATATCTGGCACAGCTGAAATCACCAGCAGCTTTTCAAGATGACCTGTTCTAAAAACACACAAACCTACTACCCTCTTGACAGATTTGCATACAGGGGAAAGCAGATGAGACAGAACTATCCTATCCAATAATAGTCCACTTCCTATTGCAGGGAATAAAATGTCAATAAACAAGACAAGCAAACTGTTTCGTGAAAGCAGGGACAAAGCCTTCCTGTTGGGGTTAGCAAAAACAAAACCAAAGAAAAATCAATAGTCAAACTACATAGCGAGATTTAATTACAGCAGAGAACCACAGGCAGCCTGACAATTCTCATAACACTCCTTTCACTGGATTCACTATAGGGATTTTGCTCAAGAAGACCAAGCTGAGGAAATTTATTTAATTGTTTAAAATGAGACGCCTTCCTCAGAGTTTTCACCATCCTGTTTATCTTGCCTGCACAGTTTTGGAACTCATCAGCAAGCAACAGAGTTACTGCTCAACTCAGAATGCAGCATTTGATTGTAATAATCCACAGGCTCCCAGAACTGCCTGGGGTTTAAGCTGCTCTGAAGCTGTTGTCTCATCTCCCTCCTTAGATCCCTTCACGCAGACACAGTTTAGTGTAGAATGAAACATTTTTTTACATGAAGCTAAAGCTTCTGAAGGTGACAACTGCCAAGATCGTGCAACATTACCCTTTCATCCAAGAGCTGTGTCTCGCTGCATGCCGGGACCTGCCGCCCCACGGACCACACCTCTGCTAAAAGAAGAGGGTGGATGCACCCTTCTCCAGTTTATGGAAATTCAACTGTAAGCTGCTGGAGTGCTACCAACACCGAGCTGCACCGACGGCAGGAATCTTCCCAGTCCCAATTCTTATGTACCCAGACCAAAGCACCAGACACTGGCACAGTTCACACGCTCAGCCCTCCAGAAGTTTCTGAGGTTGCTGCAGAAGTATTTAAAGGTCTATTTTCAAAACAACCTCAAACTACGCCTTTATCTCCTGTTTTTAGGTATTTGCATCCTATACTGTAACGAGAAGTATGCAAAGCTACCAGGTCTTCCATGACTTATTGAAAAAAAAAAAAAAAAAAAAAAAAAAAAAAAAAGGAACTCTAGAACTGAGACTTCTAGCTGAAGCACACAAAAAGGCTTAATGAATAATTAAGATAATAATGACTGTTAAAACGTACTAGCTGCCACAATGGAAACAACAGTCCTTAGGGCAGCCAGCCCTTCCCATGGATCCCTAAACTGCCTGTCACAGGGGAAGGGAATTCCCTCCTCATCCCAGCAACAGATCAGTGGGCGCCGTCAAAACACGCGCTCGCCAAGGTTGATGCCGGCAGCACTGCCGGTGCTGTCCTGACTTCTCTACGTGTCTAATCTGCCTTTTCCCGAACCCCGCCAAGCTATTTACCATAATATCCTGTGATAGCCAGTTCCGCAGGTTTATCAGATAAAACCTCCCGAAGCC
>WEIU01010616.1:55292-97189 GCA_013389925.1 Aegithalos caudatus | reverse complement strand
TGAGGGATCCGCCGCCCTCCGCCGCCCGCGCCCCGCTTCCCCTGCACGGGAACCTTGTCCTCCCCCGTGCCGAGCCGCCGAGAGGCCTCCGTCAGGCGCCAATGTGCGTCTCCCTGGTTCCCCTAGGTGCTCGTGTGAGGACGCGGCAGAAAGCGACGCTGCCCCCAGGAAAGCATCAAAGGCGTGAGGGAGCCTCAGCGCTCCCAGCTCTGCTCCAAAGGAGCGGTTTTGTGTAGGTACAGGAACAGTTCCCATCGCAGCCCAAGCCGCAGGTGAGGAGCCCCACAGCAGTGATATGAAATGCCCAGGTGTGTGGCACAGGCTTGGCAAGTCAGGCCAGTCTGAAATGAAATTCCTGGGGTTTTTAATTCAGAGATGTGCCTGTGTATGGTTCAGGAAGGGCCTTAACCTCACGCCCATCAGCAGCTGTGCTTGTACTGTCCCCAGCCCACACCTGCAGTTCACAAGCACTCACAGTTGTCCACCAGCCTGACTGATTTTGTTACCAGTTGCACAGACACTGACTACACAAATTCTGCAAGACTATGGTCACTTTTTAGGTGATTGCCACTTCTAAATGGAGACATGGCACAAGAAGAGCACTGGGCTTTTGATGTGATTAATTTTTCTAAAAAATATTCTCACTGGTACTTGAACTCCCGAGATCAAGTTGAATTATTTAAAGAAACAAGTATTACATGTATTGTCATTCAGATGGGAAGAGGCACTAAAAATCTTGGATTGTTACAGATTATAAGTGGGTCTGTATTAGGAAGAAAGTGTTCCCTGTGAGAGTGTGGAGACCCTGGCGGAGGGTGCCCAGAGAAGCTGTGGCTGCCTCTGGATTCCTGGAAGTGTCCAAGGCCAGGCTGGGCAGGGACCCTGGTCTAATGGGTGGTGTCCCACCTTTTTATAAACCTTGCTTAATCTTAACCTTCAGAGACATACTAGAGTTTTCAAAGTTCACCCCATCAAGGTCCTCACATCCTGGAATCCACTCATGACCTTCAGCTGACAATCACTCTGCAACTCCTGCATTTTAAACACCACACATACACACACCTATCTATCTATCTATCTATCTATCTATCTATCTATCTATCTATCTATCTATCTATCTATCTATCTATCTATCTATCTATCTATCTATCTATCACCCATCCCAGACAAGCACTGGGGCAGCCCATCATGCAACCCAGCATCACCACACCAGAGTAACTGAGGACACTGCAGCTGCAGGGAAAACCCTTGAATCCAGCACACAAACCACCAGCTCAAACCCAAAATGACAGTGACTCCTATTACCTCTATTTTTAAGCTCATGAAACCTCATCATGTGAAAAGCATGAGGCGTCATAATGTTACCAAATAAAATGGACAGTAAGAACTCTGACTAATCAAAAAAAAATCAAAATATTTGAATATTTTATGCTTTTACATTTATCTCTCTTCCACTGTAATTTTTAGCACCTTGTAAGTTTAAACCTATCTCATAAATTATTTTTTGATCTTGAAATACACACAGTTCAGCTGTCACTCAGAGACAGCTGCTTGACAGTTCAAAGATGTTATTACCATCAGTTGTAGGGGAAAATTATCTTTTACTGACAACTAGTATTTTTAAGACATTTGAAATGAGAAAAAAACTAATTCTTTAGTCTCCAAGCTGGCACAATCAATTTATCAGATCTCATGTTGTGGCAAAAATTATGGGTATTTTATGTCTGATACATTATACTGCAGTGTATAAATAGTTCAGCAAAAAGTAGCTATCAAAATCCAAATCGAGTGTTTCATTGTGACTAAAAAATGAGCATACTCTCCACAAGTGCAAGTGAGCTCCTACCTTTTACTCCTCCCTCTCAGGAACAACTAAGCTCAGTGCAGAAATTCAGGTGCTGTTTGGGAAGATGAATGAGTTTTTCCACTTGCTGCTACCTAAGCTGGAAATACAAATCATCAAAATAATAAATCTTACTGGCTAAAACGAACAAGTTAATAATAAAGGCTTCTTTAACATGTAATTTTCTTTCCCATGTTTATGTGGAACATCAATTGGAATTAATAGGTAAGCCAAAGTGCCCATGATCAAGAGCTCTGACAGCCATTCTTCACCAAAACTTGCCATTTTTTCATTCCTTCCTGACTGCGGTGATGGAGTGAGTGATTCCAGTACAATCACTGAGCTTTCTGACACCTACTTAGTAGGTATTGAATGGATCAAGTTTTGTACATGTTTCAGGGCAAAGGTTTTTGCATTGCATGGTTTAAGTGCTGTTCCTGTCATCCCAAAGCACAGCTCATTCATCACAGGTGAAACTCATTCCTGTGCCCCAAGCTGCCAAATCTTTAAGAGCATTTAGTTGAGTTTTCACTCTTGAGTATTACTAATTCCGTGCAAAATATGTAGTTTTAAAATGACTTCAGATTCACAAGTATTTTGAAAGGCAAAAAGCAGAATTACAACCCACCTTCAGAATGCAGCTAAATGTGATGAAATAGAACACAGCTTCCATCAGACCACCTGGGAAGCGCTGCAGTTTTGTAGAAATAGATCCAGTGCATAAATACAAGATTAGAGATAATTATCTAAAGAGCCATTTTGTAGCTTTGCTTCATAGCTGATCACAAACTAAATGTGTCAATGCTGTGGTGGTGTTGCAACAAAGAACACCCAGACCTTGTGCTGGGGTGGACAAGTGGGGCTTGCAAAACAACTCACCTGGACACCTCCAGGCAAAGAGGAGTCAGAATGAAACAAACATGAGGGGCAGCAGTGGAAATTTAGAAAACATGGAAATCTCTAAGAAAATACATAGAAAATCTAAATTTATTTCATTCAGGGGTGAGGACACTGAAGTGATGATGCAGTTGCTGCAAAAATGAACTGTTTTCAGTGTCTGTGCAAACAGGACAAGCAGCAATGGACTCAAGTAGCAGCAAAGAAAACTCTTCAGACATGAGGTAAGTTCTGACAGTCTGGTAAGTTCACATGACAAAATAGATGGCATAGAGAGGTTATGGGATCTCCATCCTAGAATGCTATATAAACAATTGTGTGGCAATCAGCTAGGAATGGTTTAGTGGGTACAGGGGTAAAATAGCTGATTTCCCAAGTTCCTTCCACTAACTCCTATAGGAAATCTGTTGTCAGGATGCTACACCACAGGCTGGGAACTGACACAGCACCAAGAACCTTTTGCCAGATTCTTGTATTTCTGACCAGAACAAACCACAGCACTCCCGAATACCTGCTCACGATTATATCTTGCAGTTTGAGGCATTGGTGTGATAAAAACGTTCTTATGTTTGCTGCTATTGCCATAACAATCAGAAAATTGCTTCTAGCAGAATGTGTGTTCCCATGGGGTTCCACTTCATGCTCTCAAATTTTATGATGTTAGTGTTGTGTTCTCCCATCATCATGGTTTGAGCCATCCAGTGTTACAAGCAAGGAAGATTACACACACACACACACACACACACACACACACACACACACACACACACCCCATCTACACGAAATAAATCTTAAGTGCTCCGGCTTCTCAGGTGCAACCAGCTTCTCTGAGTTTCATAAAATAGATAAGGCTCACTTAACTATTGTCTACATGGAATGTAAACCTCATTTTGCCATCTAAAAATTGGTATTCTGCAACAGATTTTTACTATTTCCATCAAGTGACATAAAATGTACTAGTAAATTAATTTTTTTTCGAGAGAGATGTATGTTGCCAGGTAAAATAAAATACTTTCTTGGAGCAGCACAACTCATTGACCAAAAAACCTAATGCCAAATACCTTGTGAAGCCTTTGAAGACGCAAATACAAAGGACTTTTTGGGAACTGGGTAACTAAAAAGCTGTCTGTAGTCAAAAATACTTTGGAAATCAACAGGAGCAATTACTTACAAATTCCATTAAATGTCTATTCTGGCTTGGCTTTAAACCCTGTCTTGCCTCAGTTCTGCAAAAGGTTTTCACAGATCACAGCACTGTCCACTCTACAAACTGTGTGCCCTTGAACAAACAGGTCTGAAATGTAAATCGCAGTCTAAGTTTGTTGACAAACGAATTTGTAAAAAGAACAGTTTACATCAGAAGGATCAAAGTCAGAGCCTTTATTAAATGTTCCTTCTCTAAACAGACTGCATTTAATCCCCCTTTCGCATCTGTGGTTTCTAAGGCTATTTTAAATACTCGGTTTTACAGGGATTTTCAGTCTTCAGAACCATCACAAGCAGCAGGTTAGCAGTACACAGAAACAATACAACTGAACTTTCACTGAGTTCTATTCCTGCCTCCCAGGGTGTGTGGAAAACCAACAATACCTCCAGTACTGGAGTTTTTGCACAGACCCTGGAAAGGAAATAGTTGTCACCAGAGTTTAAGCCTGATGTGCTCTAGCCACATCTCACAGTTGGCCACAGCTGACCAGTATTGGTTAGTATGTCTGTCTCTTGCATGTTATCTGTTTCAAAAAGGGGACCAAATTTTTAATTTTCATCTAGCATGGGTCTAATTAAGGCTATTCTGGTATATTTGATACTAAAATACTCTCTGGGAGTCCTTTTCATGAAATCCCATCAGAATTAACATTTTCAAAAATGAAAACATTTATAATAGGTGTTTGAGTTGAAATGCTGATGCAGCGGTTGGTTCAGTGTTTCCTGGTCTTCGGGAGCTTTATCACGTCAGGATAGTGTCATCGATCTGTTCCTCGGAGTCAGCCTGCCCAGCCAGCTTCCGCAGGGACCTCCTGCAGCTTTCATTCAGAAGCTCCAGGCTGGCAGCATCCAGAATCTTGGAAACTGACTGTGGAAGGGAGACAGCACCAATTACCAACTCCTTACGACAAACCATTCAAAATCAGAGTGAGTGTAAGCACGTGCTCTATCAACTAAAATCTTTCAAATGTCCCAAAAGTCTTCACCTTGTTTTACAATTCCAGACGTGGGAACTACCCAAAGGCAGGTCAGACCTAGAAACCAGGTCTGGAAATGGATGCATGAAGTAGTCAATCCTAAATACTCCCTTAGCACCACTGTGATCATCCAAGTGACCAAAGCAATGAATTATCAGTGCCAGCTGAGGGAACTCAGCACAGGCAAGGCTTAAGGGGGTATGTTAAATGCCTCCATTCTATTAATGCTGTTGTACAGAACAGGTGATCTGCTGATTTCTTCAGAGCTCAGCAGGAGAATGCTGCTGAAGATTTAAATGAAAATGGGAATGTCCCACTTGATCTATTTCATAAGAGACTTCCAGCACATTCTGAGGCTGCAGACTCCACACAGACAAAAGCAGGAGGTGACACAGCCTTGCTACCGACAATTATGGTTTATTTGTATGTCTCATACCTCAAGTACTTCTTCACCCGCTCTCATCTTCAGAAGGTTGACAATAGCCTGGTCACTGTAGGCTCTTACACTGGTGTTTTTGTCTTTTGTGTTGTCCAGAAGTGCTTTGAGAATTGGTTTAATTGTCTGAGTATCCAATGGGGGAAGATGGCTTTTATTTGCCCACCAAATCATCTTTTCTGCAACTAACTTTATGTCACTGGATGAGTTCTGAAGACACTGAAGGAGACAAAGATACACTAACATTCAGATACACCACGGACACATATTTAAAGCAGTTGTTATTTTTTTTTAATTTAAGTATTTTAAACTATGCTAAGAAAAGCAAACAGTTTTCAACTCACAGGTACATAAGATACACACTTGCTACCAATTAAGTCTGACTGAACTGTGTAAGAGATGGTCAAACTTTGAAAACGAGACAACTTTTCAATAGAAAATTTCTAAATATGTAGTTGATGACAGTATCACATGTTCATCTCAACTGTCTCAGGAGATGACAGTGACCATGAAGTGCAGAAAAGCTGATAGTGTCAGCACCTCTACAAACACACTCAATCAGCAACAAGAGCCAAGCCAGTCTCTGGTTGGAATATTGGTTGCATTTTAACAGTGGATTTCACTTCAAAATTCAAAGAATGAGAGTTTTGTATTTTAATTTTAACCCATTTAAAACATGAAAGCTAATATCTGCATGTTAAGTGCACTATTAATCTGGTGATAAAGGTGTTGTGTCAAGTGTGGTATTTTATATTTTAACACAATACTATTATATTAATATAGAAAAGCTGGATTTCAAACAAAAAGTCTGCTTTGTAGAATGTTGGCCTGTATCATGTCAACTTGGCATGTTTGGTAGTTTTTCAAGTAAATTGCAAAGAAACGTAAAATCTGAAAATGTAAAATGGTGCAGCATCATCCCTCTCTATCTGTCCTTGTCTACCAAGAGGGATACTCAGCTGTGAGGTGGGGTTTGGGGAGGGCAGACAACTGAATAAACCAAAAAACCCCAGCCACACACCAAAAAAAAGAAACAAACAATAAAGGAATTTTGAAGAAAAATATTTAAATCAAAATGAATTGAAAAAGATGTTAACTTCAGTGTTCTCAGGTCAGGTGAGCTTTGGTATTTGATATATTTCAAGCAAATGCTGTTTGACCTTTGGCAATCTTAAAAACCTGACAGCGTCCTCACACTCTTCTCTGCCTCTGCCAGCTGTTTGCTACTGCAGAGCAGAGGAAAAATGCATTTATAAGAATCAGATTTGGGAATCAGCACAGAAAGCTCAAAAGCAAATTTCTGTGTCAGAGCAGGGATGGCAGTGTTGTATTCACAGCTTCCAAGCAGGCTGATACAGTGATTCTGTCTGTACTCTGCCTCAAAAAGAAATACCTAGATTTTCAGGGACTTGATAGACCCACCCATGAGTTAGGTCAAACAGAGATTCACATCACACAAGAACACCACCAGCTACTTAACATGGAAATTCTTACCTTAATAAAGAGGCTGGAAAGTTTGGGAGGCAGGCTGCCTCCCCCTTCCATGTGGTATTTCACGAGAAAGCCCATCCCTCTGATGCCACTAACTGCAATGGGGATCTTCAACATAAAGACAAGAATTGGTATTACTACAACAAAGTTCAACAACAGCCTTTAAAACCAAACTCATGATCTGTCAGCTTTTGTGGAAGGCTAAACCTATCTTTCAAAAGAACAGCAGCACCAAAGCAGTAAAACACTGGGTTAATGGAATTGGGTAATATCTTGAAAAAATCCCAATGCAACCATGAGCCAGAAGAAATAAGGCAGCAGGCCTCACCAAGCCCACAAAATTCCTACCCCAAACTACTCATTCAACACCAGATTAAAATATTCCTCCTAAAATGAGTAATTTCCACTTCTTGCAAACTTGGTCTGTGAATGAGAACTCTCTAGGGAAACAGGCGTGTAATTTACTCCAAATGAAAGCTACTCTTCAGTTAAAGATTATTTAATCTTTATCTCCCCAGAGATCAGAACTCAAAGAACCAGAACAGTTGTGTAATTTCACCATAAAAACTGCATCTAGCCAAGGGAGAATCTTCAGATGGCACTTGGGGGTTCCTGTCCTGGTTGGTGACACAGGAACCCGTTCACACACCTTTCAGAAGTGCTCCCAACGAGCGCTTACAACAGCGCTCCCCCAGTGCCGGGCAGGACTCACCCTGTCGGCCGTGGCATTGCTGATGATCATCTCCTGGACACTGCTGTAGTATTTTGGGGAACACAGCCTGCCAGGAGCCACGTTCACAGCCACAGAGAGAGCCAGGCTCCGGCCGTGCCTCACCATCCAGTCAATGCCAGAGACATCTGCTGCAGAGGGAAGAACAGAACAGAGGTAGGCTCCTGCTATCTAGTCCTCTTCATCCGAGAGGCTTTTGGCAGTTTGTCAACTCACTACCCTAAAATGAAATAACGAGCAAGATCTAAAGCAATGCCCTGCTTCCTCCATTTCTCCCCAAAAGACATACAGACAGAGCTAAAATGCAACACCTTTTCCAGGCAGGAACACCACCTGGGCAGGCAGGGAAGCAGACACAAACAAGGGACTCTCTTGTTCAACTCAGATATTTCTGACGGCTCAAAATTAGACAAGCTTGGACTCTCTAATAAATTTGTAAAAGTCATCTATAATTTGACCAGCCAGCAGACTTCCTTTTTAATCCCACAGGGGAGAGTAATCCATAATACTCTCAAACACTGGGGCCCTATAAAAATCATGTTTTTTTCTAACCTAGAGGCAAATTAGTTAATTCTCCAAAAGCATGTGAAGCCATCAGACGTGGCCTGCAATTAGCATCAGCCAACCTAAGATCACAGTGCTCTCCCAAAAGGTGGGATGACTCTCCAGTCCACCCTGCCTGAACATCCTGTCACATCCAGCTGTCCTCGTGTTGGCAAAAGCAATTACTCAGCCATGCTAGTACTTTTATCAAGCCATCAGATAACACATCCAGAGAAAAAATCTGGGCAACCCCAACTGACAACCAGTTACCTGTGCTCCCTGTGTACCAGAGTGCACGAATTTAGAGCCATGAGCAAAGAAAAGCACGAGAAAATACAGAGCGGTGATTCAGTCACAAAGCTAGCCTGAATCAGCAGTTGAGAAAGAATCTTCCCTGCTTTCAGAATCTGTTCCAGTCCTGCAAACAGCTTCACGTACCCAGTAAGTGCTGGTGGAGAACAGTGCTGAGCTCGTCGTCGGACAGGAAGGCGCACAGCTCTGCCAGGCAGCCGGCCGAGGCCATGCGGGTGGCATCCTGACAGGGCATGGAGAACAGAGAACATGGCTTCAGCTCAACACACCCCACAGACAGGCAGCAAGAACAAGTGTCAGGAGACGACAGGAAATAAAGAGGGGAGAAAATAAACAGTATTTCACTCCTACTCCCTGTGGATTTCTTTCAGTTCACATGGTTTCTTGTACGTAATGGAACTTAAAACCAAATCTAAGGTCAAAAAAGCCAGCAGAGACTGAAGAATTACAGATCTTATCTAAGTTCTGATTTGTTAAATGGAAAAGTCATAAAGATGAAATTCAATGTTTTAGAAGTTCACAAGAGCTTAGTTTAGACTTACTGTAAGTGTTATTTCTAGCCATCTCTGGATGAGCTGGTCTCTGAGATAAACGCTTACTACTTTTCATTTAACACTACCAGGTTTTTGCTGTTTTGGCTTCCTTATGTGACCATCCCATTACTGTCCACTTCTCCCCGAAATTTAAAACCCAGTGGGAATGTTTCAATTTTTCTGTTTCTAGCATGTCAACAGTTGCATGTCTGTTGCAGAGACTGACATAAAAGAAATTATTAGATGATTAATTTAATCTCACTCATGTTACTATTGCTGCCTGCTATATACAGAAGACCCTATATTAAACTTGGAAAGCTCCTCTCACTGAAGAAAAATCTGCCATTATGTGAAAAATTTCTCATATGAAATGATAAACTTCACCTGAGAGGCTACAAACACATCTGCACTTGTAGTGAAGGTACCAGAGGCTTTCTCCAAGATAAAAAGCAAATCCTGACTGCAGAGCTACCTGAAACCTGTTAGTGAGGAGCTGCAGGTCAAACCCACATATGCAGTTGCCAAGGAAACATTAAACTGAAGGCTTCTCACAGTTACCAGAGACTGGTCAGGAATCTCCAATTCTCCACCGTGACTACATCATTAGTAATTTTCCCAGAAATTATTTTAGACAGCAATTCTGTTAGAAAGTTCAGATTTTAAATGTAAGAACAGTGCTGTGTGCAGCAGGGGACTTTTGCAGCTGGCTGAAGCAGTACCTCATCGTGTCCCAGCATCCCCAGCAGCACTGTGCTAATATTCTTCCTAATTGCAGCATCTACTTTTGCTCCAGCTCCTCGTGTGACAAACCGCAGCGCTTGCAGCATCGTATCCCTGGAAGAGATCACATTCTGCAGTCAGACACTGCCTCTCCCCCACCCTCCAAGAGAAACTTTTGCTCTGGATACCTGTAGATCCTTGCACAGCAATTACACTGAGATGCCTTACAGTTTGGGAGAGTGATCTCCTCTCTGCACTGCTGGAGACTCTATCCTAGACAGTACTTCCACGTTTTCTGTCTAACACAACACAGATATTTTCTGATTGTTCCAACATTAAAAAAATTATCATGTCAGGAAGTGCATATCTTAGGGATCTGTGCCCTTAGGATATAAGAACAGCTGCTTCACTTCAGGTCAGACAGTCAATACTGCCTTTTATCTGAAAGTGGGCTGCTTGGGGATGTGCAGGAGAGGAGAACTGGGCAGACCCCAAGCACTCTTTCTCCTAAATATTCTCACAGCTCATCTTCTGACACAGGAAGGTCCCATCATCCCCATTCTTGGTTTACAGTCCACTGCTTTCATTACTACATACATCTTACTCTAACTGAGGGTTTTGTTCATTCATCCCAGCTCTTTCTTTCACCCTCAGGAAGCAGGAAGGTCTGAGCTGTCACTGCAGCTTACCTGATGGCAGAGTCATCGCTGGAACGAATTCCATTCAGGAGCTCTGTGAAGAGAGGATCCACTTTGACGTGGATGACAATGAGTTTCCCAAGAGCATCGGCAGCCTTAAGGCGAACAGCGCGGTTTGAGTCTTGCAGAGCTTTGGTGAATGTTGTTTGCAGCTGGGGCAAAAACGGTTTCAGAGCAATCTCAACCTATTCCAGAGTGGAAGAAGGGAAAGTGGGGGGTCAAGTATTAAAGAGCAGCTAGAGATCAAAGCCTGAAAATGGCACTATCTCCTCTACAGCAGTTTGTTATCAGAGAGCCCTCATTAAATCTAACGAGCTACTGAAATAGGGAAAACATGAAACAACAATTTACCACAAAACCTTTGACCTTTTCCAGTCTAATCATCTTTTCTTCATACTGAAATACAGGGGTAACCTGAAGAAATTTTACACTATCATGAACAGCCTTTTGTACATAGAGCACTGAATAAAAGCTCGGATCTGTTCAAAGATACCTAAGATCTTTGCACTTAATACATAAAAATGATGGATACGGGAGAGATTAATTACATGGTGGATTTTAATCACTTGAAAGTGTGATCAGCATTTATTAATATTCCTAGGAAGCCCAGTGGTTCAGCACTGGGGGCTCTTTTTGTAGGCCAGAAGCTGCTGGAAGAATGCAATTCAGTTACAGTGCTATTTCTACAAATCAAATCCACAGCAGCAGGCATCCCAGCTGTATTTACATGAACAGCAACAGATACTTCTGAAGGTTGCCATGGAAAATGTTCACAAACCACAGTCCAATACTTTGAATCTTACCTTAGCTAAAAGAAGGCTTAATGTTTCAAGCAGAGCCACCTTGACATTCCAGCTGAACCGATCTCCCAAGATTCGAATGAGGGGCCCAGTGATGCTCACCACAGATGGTTTGAGAGCTTCAGCAGAAGTCAGCTTTATAACCAGCCCTAAGGCCTTTGCTGCCTCCTCCTTCTGTTCTGGATTACCAGTTAAAACACCTTCCCGCAGCACCACAAGTATGGAAGTCACTCCCTGTCATGAAAATTGAATAAGAAAGCTTAGAAGCTAAGATGCAAGAAATATGTATCTTATTTTTGCTCCTATTATACACCAGATGCACAAACTTGGAGAGTTTCTCTCAATTTCCTGTTGACCTTCAGCTGCCTGATTCCACACTGACAGAGCTACTTTTATTTGGTTTGATTTCATGCCTCTCCGCCTTACTAAGCCAGTTGCTATGAGGAAAGTGGTGGCAGCTCAGGGAATTTTTAAACCAGAGAAATTTGGCACAGAAGTCCAGTGTTACTCCCCCACAAAAAGCAGCCAACAACCATAACCTACGTGCATAACAGAATTGTCAGAGACCTCATTGCAAGAGGGCTCTTCTGTAGGGTTACTCAAGAGCTCTAACCTACAAAAAGTCCTCCAGTATACAGGCTTGGAATGCCTAAATAGTCAGAGCTTCTAGTAGGTGTAATATCAATCAGCAGTCCCCAAAGGTGGGATGTGGCTGTGATGAATCCACGCTCATTCTGATTCTTTACCTTCTTAGGAATACAGAATCCTGGTACATGTTCGCCCTTGGCCTCATTCCCTACAATCCGGATATCCCTGTGCAGGTCCTCAATGAGAGCAAGCTGGTTCCCAGCATCTAATTTCTGCAGGAGAGAGGGGTAAAACAAAGATCAGGCAACATCCAGATATCTTTTGTGAAGTCTTCTCAGGCCAGGCATTCCTCCTGTAACCTTTTTAAGCTGCCTCTCACCTTGGTGATGGAATTAAGCGCATCCCAACTTTCATTCAGAACTACAGGGTTGGTGTCATTAAACAGTCGAATCAAGCCTGAAACCAAGCTCCTGAGATGCCCAGTGTAGTCTGCTTTTGTCTTGGAGCAGTAGATATTCAGCATGACAGCTGCTGCCTGTCTCATGCCCAGCTCAGGGCTGCGGGTAGCTTCTAGCAAATCTTCAGTTATAATTCTTTGTCCAACGTCATCTTCCACAGACAGGATCACAGACTGGCAGTTTGCCATCTCCTGAAGAGTCCAAATTAACTTTACATTAGCTCTCAAATAGAACAAAGCCAAACTTAGCCCCAGGTTTCTCCATGTTATCCTCAGCATTGTCTCTAGATAAATACTACAAACACACCCCTCTTGCTAATTGTTTCTCATTGAAAAGCTGGTCACATCACCATTAAAGGCTTGACTCAGTCCTGGTGCAGACACAGGTATGACCAATTCTTGAAATTGAACAAGTCACCAAACTCTGCTGAACTGATGCTGCAGCAGATGTAGGAGGGCTAATTTACAAAAATTAGAGTAGCTCAGTATCTCCCATCTTACTCACCCATGAGAGACTGTGAGTCTTGTCAGATAACATTCTTCTGATTTAGCCAGTTTAATACTGTGCGTCACGGCACTAATTACAAGCATGTCTGTGGGTACATTAGAGATCTCCAGGCAGACTTGGGGCTAGAAGCTGATCTAATGGGTATCCACAGCAGAAAGACAAGAGGACTCTGTCACTCATTCCTAATTCACCAACTGATTATGAAAATGTCTGTCCACAGTCACAACTCCAGGATGTTCTCTGGAGTCCAAACACCAGATGTTTGGAAAGCAGTACAGGAGGAGTGCAGCATGCAAAATAGATTTCCTCCCTGCAGCCCTTTAATCTCTCAGTCTTCTACACCAAGAATAAATACAAAGTTAACTAGACTTTTTGGCAGTTCTCCAGGAATAAGTAAACTGAGAATTGTATCTTGTAGCAGGCCAAGGAGACTTTTAAATGGATACAAATAGATTTGGAAAGCATACGTTTTTTGAGTCACAATATGCCACCAGGCAAAAAGACTCATCCTGGAGAAGCTAATGGACTGAATTAAACATCCAGTCTGTGAATCTAGAGAACACAGATTCTGGGCTGGGAAGTAAACCTGGTGCACTATCTTCAGGCAACCTGTCACAACAAAGAGCTGAGCTGTGCTACTTGCCAATTGCTCTTCACTGGTGCCCAGCTTCTCTTTGAGTGCAGACATCATGGCAGGCAGGATGACACTCAAGTGCCGTGTCAGAGCATCCCCTGCCACTGAGGAGAGGAAAGCCAGCACCCGGGTGTTCACTGGGGGAGTAGTTAGCTACAAAAATAAAAAATAACACCAAAAATTTGAGACAAGCAGAAATTTTTTCAGAAGGACTCTCATTTTCTCTACGACGTGAAATATTTATGCATCACAAGCCAAATAAAATGTTCTGAGCAGAAAATCGGAAGAAAATTTCACACTATGCTCTCCCTTTTGCCATATTGGTCCAAAGAAAACTGGCAGCAAGCAGAGAAACAGCACAGATATAAAGTTTAAAATTTGTTTCCCATTGTACCTTTGGCACCAAGTAAGGCAGCACCACACGGCTCTTGACAGCCATAACTTGTTTAAGACCATCCACAGCAAAGTCAGCTGTCTCCTCATTGTCCTACAGGGAAAGAGAAAGAGACAAACCTGAGAAATGATCTGTGACACATCAAGTTAAGCCCTGTTTGAAGGGACAATTTTCCATGTGATCATAAAAACAAAACCAAGTCCTTCTATTTAAAAATGTTCCCATATTCTCACAGTACCTAGCAAAACCCAAACCAAGCTCTTCTGTCACATCAGAAAGGTTCTCCATTTCAGGCATGGTGGCCAAGCAACTTCATCAGGTGACAATGGCAATTTCATCGCAGAGCCAGGTGTAGCAATTCTTAGGCCTAGGCTTAAGCCACAAGATCTTCCTTACCACTGGCTAGGATGACTCCAGGAGGAGCCAAATACTGCTGCCATTCCCTGGAAGGTCTGCCATTACAATCCTCCTTCTCCTCCTTTAAGTTAATTATTCAAAACTTGTCCCACAACATCATTAATCAAGTTGTTGACTAATGCTGAGCAATGCTCACCAGCTGCTTCAGCAAGAAGGGCAGGATGTCTTCAAGAGCCTGATGGCCAATTGTTGAGTGCAGCTGTTCAAATGTTTTGGCTGCAGCCTCTCGAACTTCTTCCAGAGGGTCACACAGTGCTTTTCTCACTGTAGGAACCAGGGACTCTGAGAAAAGCAGTACCTGTAGATGAAGAGATAAAATTACAGAACATCTAAAGCACAACAAACATGCATATCTCTGTAAAGTAGCAAAGAATGCAGCATTTGCGTAACTGAAACTAAACTGCAATTTGCTTGGAATAATATTGGAAGAAAAACAGGATCCATTACCACAAATAGTTGCAGTGCTCTAAGGCTACCTAGTGGAAGATTTTTTGTATTATATCTCATAAAAGGTAATGTTTAAATTCACCGACTGATAGGAATTCATACAATTTGCCTGAGCAGCAACTCAGTGTTAGTTGTAAGCCCTGACTTCAGACCACAGAACATGCCCAGCAGTAGCTGTACTTTTCTGTCTTAAGTGCAATACCTGCACCATAACATCAATACCTGGGAAAATGGGAATTTCACCTGGCACATGTGACTCACCGCATCCCTGCTGGTTGATTTCATGATCTCGCTCAAACCAATGCAGACTCCTTGCCTCTCATCACTCTTATCTGATCTCAGTCCATCTTCCAGGATAGGAATGATTTCAGGAAGGATTTTCTCCCCTAACTTTCGTACAAGGTCTCCTAACGTCCGTGCTGCAACCTGTCCCCAAAAACATATTAATTACTTTCCTTTTTTGTAAAACTTTAAAAGGTGAACTGTGAGCAAATGTTCACTTTTGACCATACACTACTGTTCATAGTGCAGACAGAGCAGTAGGAATGGAAACAGTATTACAAATAACCATCAAAATTAGTTTTACTCTCATCACAATTGCTTTCAGCAAACAGAGAACTCAGACATGCTTATGCTCAGAACAGTCAAATTGATAATAGCTTTGGACAAGAATTATCCTGTGTTCTTCAGGAATTATTTTCTACAGTCACCTGCAGGATCAGGAAGGTACAACTTAATTCCTCACCGTTCGCTTATCTGCACAAGTACTGGCCAGGAATTTCAGCAGAAGCCCAAAGAGCGTAGGCAGGATTTCCCGCAGCGTGCGAGGGGTGTTGGACACAACGATTTTCCAGACGTGTAAGGAGGCCTGGCGCACCACCAGCTGCGTGTCCGAGCGGCCCATGTACAGCCCTGCCAGCACCCTGTTCCTCCTCTCCACTCCCAGAGCATTAATGATAGCCTGGAAAGAAATAGCACAGAATTGTATTATTTGCCCCTGAAATCTATAAAAAGAACAGAATACACAATTATTCAATATGTCTTTCCAGCAGGCTGTCTATGCTGATTTAAAATAGAATTTGAAAAAAATAAAGGCACAACAGGCAAGAACAGCTTTACCTTGTTTGACTGGGCTGTTCCAAAGTTGTCATCCTCTGAGGCAGTTTCTGTGGTCATTTTTCCAGTGACTCCTGAGATATGGAATAGAAGATCTCCAAGGAGCTGAACTGAGCTAAACCTGGGAACAGGAGCAAGTCAAGTGTTAGGAACAGGGCACTCAGGTGGTACCTGCCCAGTTCTGACAGGACATCAGCTACAGACCAAATGTGAAGCACGGCTGGGCCTGCACTGAAATGCTCCATGGGCTGATGTGCAACATCAGTCTGCTGACACAGCTGAAGGCAGCATGATAAAGAGAAAGGGAAGGAGTGAATTCCAAACTGAAGGGCTGAGAGAATTTTCAAATCAAAGCAAGGAATCTGAGAACAGCGTTGACTCTAAAAAGGAACAAGACATTGCCCCCATCTGTCTAACCCAAATGACATTCACCTGGGGTAAGAGCACTAAGCAGCACTCAGCTGGCACAAATCATTTAGTGCAGCTAATTTTTGAGCAACTCCTTTGGCTGTGAGTGCTCCACTGCACATTTTCATACACAGGAGAACAATAACTTGCTCAGCATTTGGAGAAATGAAAAACAGTACACAAGGGCTAAATATTGCTACATCAACTGCCTTGGAAGTGCATTTCAGAGTCACTACCAGAATTAATAATCCAGCATGAATGCTCTGCAGGTAGTAGGAAACCTGATCCAGCCTGGCAGGGCTTTGCAGACTGAAGTGCTGTAAGGCATCGTAGTCAAATCAACAAGCAAAAAGAGACACTTGTTTTTGCTTCACAGGTCTCTGCATTTTTTTGAGGAGCAACACAGAGCCTAAATCACACCAGTTTTTCAAGCATGGAAGGGAAACATTTGTGGCTAAGCTGGTTCTGCCTTACCTTATCCTCCACAGGTCATCAAAGAGCCCATCCTCGAGCTGTGGCAGCAGCAGAGCAATGGCAGTCTCGGCGTACATGCTGATGATTCGCTGCCCCGCGCGCAGCGCCGTGTCCCGCACAAACTCGTTCTCGTCTGCCAGGGCCTGCACACAGGCACAAAAGGGGCTCTGAAAACTCTTTTGGCCTTTCAGCACAATATTGGCCTTTCAGCACAATACACAAAAGCTACAGGAGGAAAACAAACCAATATTTTCTCTCTCCACCCTGAAAACCGAGTGAATGCAGAGTTGTGAATGCACAAAGATGACTTCAAAAAATGACTAGCGACTACAAGTAAAAGACAGTAGGCCAATAACTTAGAAGAAATAATTTATAATTTAAATTCCCTTTCTTTTTTCCTAGTAGTCCAGCCAAACTGGACAAGTCTGCACATGCCACAATTATTGAAAATGATACTTTAAATATTCTGGAGGCTTCTTTTTATTCTCTGATAACTAAAAGTTTTCAGTTCTGTTTCATACCTTAAGGATACAAGGAATGATGGGACCAACATAGGGAGTGAACTTGTCTCCAAAGGTAATTGGCAGGTAGTTGAACATCATAATATAACCATCTCGTACATGTGGAGCTATATCCACTTTACTGGCAGTTGCTACAATCTCTGGCATAAGTTTCTCCAGCTTTTCTACCCCCAAACCAGCCATAACTTCAGCCAGACCTGGGGAAAAAAGGCAGGAAACTGAGCTGATACACACAAGAAACAAGCAGCTAATCTGATTTAGTGTGAGAAAACCTGAGCTCAGTGCTCACACAGCTGTCCTCACCTTGAGCAGCACCAGAGCGATCCACTGAGCTCTGCTCATATGTCAGTGTCTCCATCAGCCACGGCAACAGATCCTCAAAGCAGGACTCTCCCATACCCTTCACCATGGCCCCCAGGGCCTTTGCAGACACTGTGCGCACCTAACAGACAAGAGAAACAGAGATCTGCAAAATGTCCAGTCAAAGGTGCTAGAGATGTGCCAGACTGATTAGGATTAACCTAGTGCACTGAAAGACAAACTGTTTGTACAAAAGACTTACTTCAGGTACAGGATCCAACAGAGAGGCCTTCAGTCCAGGGGTCACACTGGGTAGGTACGGAGCCAGATCCTAAAACCAAGAGCCCGAAAAATCAGAACCAGATTCACAGTGAGAGAAAACATAGTCACCTTCATGTAAAGGACATTCACCCCATATAATCAGCAAACATCTGTACATCCTGAGAGTTTAATTAGTTGCTCTCACAGTACTGCAGACAAGCAAAGTGAATTATTCTGCAAGTCCAAGCAACACCAGTTCTGTGCAGATCACTCTAAACCTTTTTAATGCTCACTCACAACCCAGCAGTTGTCTTAGGAAAATCCAACACTCTTAACA
The DNA here is from genome assembly GCA_013389925.1 of Aegithalos caudatus. NCBI lineage: Eukaryota > Metazoa > Chordata > Aves > Passeriformes > Aegithalidae > Aegithalos > Aegithalos caudatus. The sequence goes on along the minus strand of WEIU01010616.1, from coordinate 79,141 downwards.
TTTACACAAGGTTTAAATGTAGATATTACCAGCACAAAAATTAAATGTAGATCTTTAGCCTACTGTCAGGTCCTACAAATACTTTTCAAACAAACCCTGGATCCATTTGTTAGCAGCTGATTTGTGTTTCATTTGTTTGTTTGTCAAGGCATTTCTTAAATGGTAAAAATTACAAGACCTTTTTGCTACCTTAACAGCAAAATCTCCAAGCCAAATAAATTCGCTCTAGTGCTTGTCACAGTAAACAATTAGAATACAGTTAGAGGGCATTTCTAGCACTGTACCTTCTGGTCAGTCAGGGAGTACATGTTCCCAATGATCTGGGCAGCCATTTTCCTGGTGTCCGTGGAACGATCCTGGAAAGCTCTCTGCACAATTGGCATGATTAGTGCTAAGGATGGAGCATCAATGAAATGGACAAATTTGGTATCCAGTAGAGTCTGCAAACACTTCTGAGTCTTCCTGGAGGGGTCAGTGAGAGCATCCAACAGAACTGGAGCAATTGCTGAATATTTTTTAAAAGGAGAGAAAAGACTTTATTTGTACATAAACCAAAAACATGTCAGGATGAGCTGGTGTGTTCTCATGGGATGTTTTAGGTCCTTCTAAAGCAACACACAGCACAAGAACAGGGGAAATTATTAACATCAGCTGAAATAATGGACATTTTAAAAGCCTGGAATCACACAGCTGCTGTTAAGCTTTCATATTATACTTCTGTAGGATTAGTTTCATTTCTATATAAATTTCCGTTTAATCCTAAATACCGTGAACCTAAACCTTGCTATTATAAACCACAGTTACATCAGGACATTAGGGATGCACAGACAGGTCTTACCCAGGATCTCTGGATTCCTGATGACAGACCCAATCTGCCTGAGAGCCTGCTGCCCTGCATTCTGCACCTTCACATGGGAATCTGTCAGCACTTCAGTGAGTTTGGGCACGATGTTGGGTAAACAGGAAGAGAGTTGTTTGGGAGCACAGTATGCCATAGCCCCCAGCAACTCCACTGACCCTGTGAACAAAGTACACCAAGAAAAAAGACAAAATAAAAGACAAAACACAGTATTAAGATACATGAGATAATGATCACATTTACTTTAAACTCAAATCTACCAGTCAGAGAACACAAAGAAAGGCTGAAATGCATTAAGTCACTCTATGCCACCTAATGACACCGAAAATACTTTTCTTTTGTACGAGGGAAAAGGAATGCATTAAGAAAATTCCAGGTTCTGAAGTATGACTATAGAGACAGGATACAAACCATCCCTGGAATATGCCAGGGGGAAAAGGTTACCCAAATGTGTCAGGGAACTCAGCTGTAAAAAGCTGGAGAAGTTCCACAGTCCCTTATAAGCCAATGGCCATCTGTAGGGATGAAGGAATACACAAGGGGGATGCCAGCAAAGGGAACTGTGGTCACTGTCAATCATGTCAGGTGTGTATCAGTCCATACCAGCTTTAGTTCTCCAAGATTCCTCTTCTAGTGCTGCAAGAAGTGATGGCAAAACCAGCTTCACTCCATGAGTACTCAGATTGCTCATTACAGCTTTGGCACAGTCATCTGCAGCCTCCAAGGAGAAGAGAACACTTACAAACTGTGACACAACACTGTTTTCCTTCCTCTGAGACTCTCTGGGAACAAAGCCTTCATGTAAATAGTGTCTCAGTACAATGATGCCACTGGCTAAGTAGCTCCCAATTAATGGCCAACGAAACCAGATGCTTTCAGGTATTAAGAAGATCAAATTGTTATTAGTGGTATCTCAAGGGATAGATGACCTTCTCCATTTGCCTCATTAAAACAGGATTCACATCCATATCCATTCCATCTAGGTTTTTTAACACTCTGCGATAGCAGGAATTTAAGACACCTTACCTCTCGCACGTACTGGTTCCCATCTCCAAAACAAAGCAGCAGGTGAGGCAGCACATGAACCACATAGGGCTCAAATAGCTTCCCAAGCATGCTGCAGAGCATCTCAAAGGCAAACAGAGCCCCTAAAAACCCAAAAAGGACAATCAGAGGAAAATACAACTTCATTTAAGGAGGATGGGAAAAGAGGATACAAGTTGCTAAATATTGCTCTAAAAGCACTCAAATTTCACAGGTGAAAGTATCTTGCTTTCTTGCCCTTGTGGCTTGTGCTGTAGTAGGGATTTCTGTGGCCTCAGAAAAGGACCTCTCCCCCAGCAACACCTGCCTTTGGAAACAGGAGAGCAAGGCACATCCATATGGTCTAGAACTAGAAATCCTCCTTCCACCACAATGTGAATTGAGCAATTTTGGGACACTATACACAACCAACAGCCTCAAAAGAGACATTTCCCATTTCTTTCTTGCCAAACTTCAGTAAAATAAACGTAGCTAAATCAAACACGGGGGTTCAGGAACTTCATCTGACCACAGTGGTAGTAGGTACAAGAGCAAGGCTAAATGTCTGGAGGGAAAAGCTCCTGTCCCTTACCCTCCCGCCGGCGGAAGTTCTTCTTGTCCTGGATAGCATCAGTCAGCGTGGTCATCATCTCCTGCTGCTTGAGAGAGAGGATGCCCAGGCCTTTCACCAGGCCTGCCAGGCCATAGGCTGCACCTTTGCGCTCAGCATACTTATCAGACTCCAGCAGCAGCTGCATCAGCTTCTGGATCATTCCTCCGGCATCCTCCTTAATGGCAGGCACTAGAGGTGGTAAACAGCTTGCCACTGACTCTTGAACCTGTAAAACAATCCACCAGCCACCAGATCACAAAATAGTCATTACTAACGTAAATTCCCCCTAGAATGAACCCCAAGTGAAACCTTTCTGTTACCATTTTTCATCTTTCTGCCATTCCTAACAGTGTCCTGGTGTTAATCTGCCTCTGTGTGGAACCTGACAACTCCTCCCAAAGGCACCTACCTGCTGAGATGGGGTGGACAAGGCTGCTATCAGTTTGCCAACAATTGGTTTCACTTTAGGGTCACTCTTGTCCAGATGTTTTGCCAGTGACCCCATCAGAATGACCACACTTTGCCTTACAGCATCATAACTGGCATCATTAGGAGCATTTTTCAGGAATTCTTCAAACACTGGCAAGAGAGAGTTAACATTGTCCTGAAAAACAAAACCACAGAACTTGCCACTAGAGTCCACTCAGAATGAGATTTGCTATGCTCAGTGGACTTGTTTGTTCTTCTCTGAGCCAACAACTGAACAATCACACTGTATTTACAGTTCATTTCATGTGTCACATCACATAAAACCTTTTACCATCCCGACATGCAACAAATATTTCCTGCTAGAGAGAAATTAGCTCTTCAAAATTAGAATCCCCAAGCCTGCCAGCATGATGTTCTGCCAGAAGCAATGCAAGCTCCCAGGCCTGAACATCAGTGCCCGCTCCTCTGCTTGCCCCATTTGCCAAGGGAGAGCAGAAACATAAAATGAACTTCACACTGTTTTTCTAAGAAACACAATGAAAGAATGAATAATATGAAATACCCCAATTTTCCTGGGCTAAGCTAAAGAATACAGGCATATGTCCAGAGGTGACTGACACATATAAGGAAATCAGAAGCTGAGCAATTCACACCCTGCACGCTTTCTCTATTCTGACACTGCTGGGAAAGAGCTGGCAGGGAGAAGAATGGTCCTCAGTTCCTCAATGTTTTAAGTTTAATTAAGCAAACAATCAGCAAGCTTTCATGTTTTGCTTTGCATGAAGCCTGAAAAGGAATTCTCATCTTCGCAGGATTAAAAGATCTATGGTCTGATTTTATTTTTATTACTCTAGTTTTATATCATTTTAGCTCCAGTTGATCCAGGGATATTACATTTTATAGCAATGACAGGGATGAACTACACTTAGTCAACACTAGACACTAACAGAACAACTCTGAACACAAAAATTCCTAAAAGAAAGCTTTCAACTGTTACAAGTAACAGCAACCTCTAAGAAATTTATAAAAAATTTTTAAAAATCTATGGGCTCCAACACAGTATCTACATATCCATTACATCTTTTTTTCCACTGATAGAGACAGAAACATTCAGACTTACTTTGCCATGAGTGTTGAGTGTTGAAAGAGCTGCATCCAACATGCACTTCCTGACCTCAGGACTGCGATCATTCAGAGCATCTGGCACAAAAAACTGAAAGAGGGGCTTCACCTGAGAACTGTCCAGATGCTCAGAGAGCTTGTTAAGGGCCAGTGCTATGCCACACCTGTGAAGGAAGTGATAAGCCTGTGAGTTTACTGACTTCTCACAGAATTGAGAGCTCACAATCACATTTGCTATCAGCAGCAATTACAGAAACTGAGAGCAAGAACCATTATGGAAACAAAATGCCTCAGAGTGTCCAACCTCTGTGGATTTCATTACATAACTCCATGCTGCAGTCTCCCACAAGGACAACAATCCTTCAGCCATATAATAGCTTTTATCTCAATTAAGCTTTAGGGATACTTGAGCCAACTTAGACATCAGGATCACTTCAACTACAATCACTGCTGAAATGCAGCAGCTTTACAACAAGGTACATCAGCATTAAAGGATAGATTAGCTGAAGACAAGTGGCAAACATGCTGATCTCCAATTAAACCTATACAGAACATACAAGTAAACAGAAAGTAATTATCCAAACTGGAATTTGGCCAGTTCATTAAGGCTTGCATTGCTGCTCTTGAAACAATCAATGGCCCATACAGAGGTGGGAACATGGTAAGCTAAGGCAAAAATCACACAGTCTGAGAGGCAAAGACTCTGCTTTTATCAGGACATAGAGATGACAGTATCCAATATTTTGATGGAGTTCTGCCTGCCCCTAGTTTACTTGAGGGGCACAAATATTCTCTACTAGGAGGGCACATGAAAACAGGAAGTCAATACAATTGCATGTAATTTGATCTTCTAAATAAAAATCAAAAACATTTCATTTGGATGCAGAAGAAGTAATGAGATCAATCTGAACATGACTGTACCTTGCTTCCCACTGGTCAGGCGGTGATTCAGATATCACTCGTCCCAAAGCATCCAAAACTGGAGGTGGCCTCTGGAAGGAGGAAAGATTTCATCAAAATGGCTTTTCCAAGGATAGACATGGAGAGAATTTGTCAACCATACCTGCAATGCCATTTGATAATACTGCACAGTTATGATACCACTAGTAGAGGAGCAAGGTGAAAAAACAAGCAGAAATCAAGTTTGGGGTCAAAATTACTTCAACTGACAGTGCCCTACCACAGCCTTTCTGTATCATCTGAGGCACCCCTCCCACCTGTCCAATGGTGCCATTAGTGGCTGAAAATACAAAGTTCAAGACACTGAAGTCTGTGCTAAGCTCAAACAGGACAACAGTAAATTCAATGCACATTTCAGGACAGACAAAAGGAAAAGTGACTAACAGAAAATAAAGCAGCAGTTCATGCCTGTCAATCCCTGAGGGCAAGAGCACTTACATAGAGCTTCTCCTGGTAGATCTCTGTGAGCTTGCTCATGACCTCTGCTGCTTGCTTTCGGTACTGAGCTACAGCTCTGGACAGAGCCTCAGCCCCTGCCTGTCGCACTGCCTCTTCGTGGTAGATGACATCTTTGATCAGCAGGGAACACAGGCCAGGCTGCAGCTCCAAACCCATGGACTCCCACAGCCTGCAGCACACACACACAGGTGATGGGTCACCCTTCAGCAAAGAAGCCACTGCCAGCCACGTGTACAACTGGAGTGACCCACAGCTGCCCTCCAGCTGTGGGGCAAAGCCCGAGTGCAGCTCCATGCCATGGGCAGAGAAGAGGTCCCCCTAAAACCCAATCAACAAAGAAGAACCCTTACCTCTCTGCCAGCTTCTGAATCTCATCTTCAATGTCAAACTTTACTACCCAGAGGCGACGCAGCAGGTTCAGTCCATTCTTCTCATCACTGTCTGGGGTTGGTAGAACCATTTGTAGCTCCATCAGTCCCTGAATTAGTTAACAGGAAGATCAGTGCAAGGATCTGAGTTTTAGAAATAAACACTTTAAAACACTTAAAACTTTTGGCAAGTCAAGCTCTCAGTGGTTGGAAGTGTCAGAATTCATGTTTGCTTGTGCCTCACACTGTCTACGATGGTCAAGGACTTCCTATTACTAGGAGGTGAGATGGTGGGACTCAAGAACAGAGCTCCACAGGCAGGTTGCAGAGAGGCTCTGGTGACAAAAGTCTCTTCTGCTTCTAAATACAGACAAGACAGCTCAGGTGGGCTAAACTGGAATTAATTTCATGGCAAAGAACACCAAGCACCCTTGAGGTTTTTCTTTCTGTGTTCTCAGAAGTGACTAAGCCTGAAGCTTTCCAATAACAAGGCCTAGTACAGAAAGGAATTTTTTGACAGCTTCTCTAAGACTAAGCTCTATCCAGTTGCAAACAGAAGGTGTTAAGTGGTCCTAATTATATCTCTTTTAAGGAAACAAAGGTGTGGATAAACCCAGAGTATTCCTTTTAGAAGATAAATCCAGCACAAAGAGCATGACTTGGAGCATTATTGTTCAGACTGCCTATGACACACTGCCCAAAGCTGGGCATCACAGCTGAAAGCCTCTCTGCATCTAAGTGTTAGAGAAGATTCACCTCCCAAAAACTTAAGCCATTTGCTGTAACCCTGACAGATTTCCACCTACCCTGAGAGCTGCATCCCGAACGTTCATGCAAGGAGACTGCAGGGCCTGCAGGAGCACATCGATCTCCTCCTGCTCGGCGTAGGCACAGCCGTCCTCGCCGCTGCTGCTCGCACACAGCGCCGTCAGCGCCTCCGAGGCCAGCACCTACAACAGCACCAGCCTCTGTCACATTCCACTGCACCTTCAACTGCTGTCAAAGCAAGGGCTGAGAGCTTCACAGCAGAAGAAATTCCCAAAGAACGGTGACAAAACCAAGACGTGACAAATTCAGCCCAACTTTTTGCTTTTTATTATTGACCTTTCTGCCACCTCATCCCTTCCAACAAACACTCAGAGGAGAGTTTAAGTACTGAACTTACCTGGCAAAGCAAGGCCTTAGAGAAAGAAAAAATGTCACCTCTGGAAGACCAAAGAATATATTTGGTGCAATAAAACCCACAGAAAAAAAGATGCAGATGTTTTAATCCAAGAATACCATAAACATAGAAGAAACTGGGAATGTATCAACCACCAGCATCAGACACTTAAACCAGATGGTCCATTTCCCTCATTTAGATGCTGATGAAGCTTAGGCAGAATCCTGACCGTGGTTATGAAGCTGAGCACTCACCTGTAACCGTGGAGAACCTGTTCCTATCACCCGGGTCAGCAGAACCAGCATGTCCCTGCGGGGCAGCAACTCTGGGCCATTCTGAAAGGTTGAGGGGAGAAAAGGGGCAGGGGAAGGAAAAAGAATTTTATCTTGTGATTTCAAAGTGCCTTGCCTATGTATAACACTCCTTAAAAAATCCCAGTCAAAACCTAGGGCTAGACAGGTACCAAAAACATGGCAATCCTATACAGTTAACTCTAACTTGGAGAATTCATCTGCTCTGTCCAGTTTACACATCAGCTGTTTTATCCCATGGCTGCTCATCTGAAGGAGGTCATCCGACCCCACAGCTCTCACCTCATCCACCAACAAAGACTGGCCATTTCCTGATGATCTCAGCTGAGCATGGACTGTAAGAATCTGCAGAATCTTGACCAGGAACTCTTCCTTGTCTTCGCTGTTATGGGGTGTCTCAATCATAACCGTCTTCAGGAGAGGAAAGACTAAGGAAAATGCTGGAGCTGATAATGGGGCAGCACCTGTGAAAAGGAAAAAACATGCTGTGAACACAGCTGATCTTCCCATGACTTGGTTGATAATACTGACTGGTATAAAATGTACACCTGAATAGTTCATAACAGATATGGCCAAGCTTCAGCCTCATCCACAAAAACGCTGAGTAAACTCAAGTATCTGCCACTTAACAGCAGCAACAGTGTAGCCCCAACAGTGACTTTTGGAATTTCAATGTTAGCCTAAGGGTAGGACTTGTTGATCTTAGGGGTCTTTTCCAACCTAAATGATTCTGTGATTCTACCTGGCTTCAGTTAAAGTCACATGAAGATTCCAAATCACTACCAATGCCTCAAGAGTATAGAAATACATACTGTAAATGGAATTGAAACAATTCAGTAAATTAGACAGTCACTTATAAAGTTCATTTGTCCCAAAGCAAGACCCTGTTTGTCAGCTGCATTTCATTTAAATACTTCCTACCAACCTAGCTAATCTGTCATTCCAGCCTTCAGCTGGATCCTTGAGAATTAAGTCCTTCTAATTCTGGTGCAAGCTTCAACTCCCCTCCTTGAAAAATTAAAGCTTTTGGATTCCCATTATTAGAAGATTTTGCTCCTTCCTTTTTACAGGGCCTTGGCTATAGCATATAACAAATGCTTCTTCCAGTCCTTCATTAGTCCAGTTAATATTCAAGTACCAGGTGTCTATGGAAAACATTTCCTTTCTATATCCTATCTGTGCTGACAGAGAATGCCCAAGTTTAAATTTCTAAATGCAGATGAAGAGCATTGCAGATACAATACTGCAGTATTAGTCAGCTTATGTAGGGCAAAAATACTGCAAAAGTAGTTCAAGGGAGAAATATTAAATCCCAAACAGATTCTGAGCTCCATGAACAGCTTCAGTAAAATCCTCTCTGTTTCTCATGTGGGATTTTTCTCTCTGTTTGCTCAGTATCTGTTTGCTTTTACACTTTTCTTTTATTTATTAATTATTGGCCAGATATTTTTAGCCTTAAACCACTGTCCCTCTATACACAGCACGAGGAAGAAAGCTTTACTGGAGAAGAAAAATGTTCTACTTATATAGTAGCTGGTATTGACCAACACAAGAAAGATTATAGGATGTATCTTGGCATTTCAGCAATGAATGATAAATTCTAACATCCACATTACAAGAAGGTATGGTGTCTCTTAGGTCTCATAGTAACCTAAGAAATCAATTTCTACTACATCATATCCCACAAGTACATTCCAAAGACTTTGAAAATGAGGAAAAATCCTTTGGGAATATAGTATGACTTGTCCAACGAAGAGCTGTGGAAACTACTGCCTTTGTCTTGCAAAAGTAGAAAAAATAATTAGATATTAATTTAATTAAGCAATATAGGAAATCTTGAAGGACTGAAAATACTTCGACTATTTTCTGGAAATAAGCCTGGAAAAGGATTCAAATGTTAATAAACGTGCACTTAGTACAACAATAAAATTACACAGTGGAGACAGCAAGTCATGACTGAGATGTTCAGCACTGAAGTGGTGATAACATGGCCAATGGCCACTGCTCAGCTGTGACAGTGACATGTGCCACAGTCACACCACTGAACAGCAAGAGAACTGAACTATGGTGCTGAGGGACCAAACAGAATCCCACATTTCTCTTAAAAATATACACCATCTACCCCAGCAGCTTTTGATTGGGTTATTTGATGAACAGCTCCAAAGCCTGGGTGAACTACCTCTATCCCTGGAGTATACCCTGAGACAGCCAAAGTCATCCCAGCCCTCAAAGGACAAATCAACCTTCCTCTTCTGTACTCTTACCTTCAGTGAAGTGGCACAAGTATTTGTGCACTCCACATTGAAGAAGATTCTAGAAGTAACCTAAATTAAAACGAACTCTGGGAAATAAAATTAAAAAAACAATCAAGAAAGTTTGGTTTACAACTTTCTTTTTTCTTTTTTAATTGGATAGCTGTTCAAAGATGTGAAAAACCTTAAGGGTTTTTTTTGAAAAGAAAGAATTTGAGCTAAAGTAATGTTTTACTTTAGCTCAAATCATTACCTTGCACTGTAAAAACACTGGTGCTTGCCTTCACATTACAGAGTGGAAAGAACTGCTCTTTCTACAATCATGTATATTCATGTATAAAATATTCATGAACTGCAGCATCACACAGCAAACAAGCAGAGGCCACGGGCACTTCACTGCTGTGATCACAGATAACAAGCAATTACTTTGTCTCTCCACTTAGTCTCACTGAATCCCTTATGCTAAGTGGTGTTGAAAGGTAGGATCTGTCCTTGGCAAAGATGAGCCTTAATTTCACTCATATTATTTCTGTATGAACCATTTTAAGAAAAAATACTGTTATTTCATTTCTACACTTAATTATAGTTGCAACATAACTTCTACTACTACCAGCAGAAAAAAACCCTTAAGGTTTTTCACATCTTTGAACAGCTATCCAATTAAAAAAGAAAAGGTGAAGTTTTGCTTGCAAAATATAATACAAACTCTGAAAACTAAACCAGTTATTGGAGGTGGGGGCAGTGTCAGCAGGATGTACCATATGTACTGTACTTCATACCTGGCTCTCCCTTGCCGGTTCGGCTGGGAATGGTGTGGGCATGCAGCAAACTGACCACTCTGTTCAGGGCAATAGGCAGCTCTTCCTGACACCAGGATTCATCTAATTCACACTCTGGCTTCATCAGGCGCAAGGTCACATGGCTTACTAGAGTACCTGGAATGGAAGAATAAAGAATCCATGAGAGGGCTAAACCAAAATATTTCTCAAGAGAAAAAGCCCCAGGAACACAGACCCAAGAATTGTAACAAAGCTCTGGGCAAGAGCCCAGGCTGCAAAGAGGCTCAGAGCAGGAAGCCCAGCCCAGGGCTGTCAGGGGACAGATTTCTTCCCATGTTTGAGTTATACTCACACCCTCCAAACTCTGCACAAGGAACATGGTCCCACAGTGACCAGCTGCTCCTCAGAGCTGGCCACTGACCAGACAAGTCTTTGATTTTGGTGCCAGTCCTACCCAGCACTAGGATCTCTAATGAGAAATGAGTTATCTCCCTAAACACTGTTCCAGGTGATTTTTTTCTCCTGGCTTTCTGTGGTACATGGTCATGAGCCACCGTTTGTAAGAGCAAGAATTTTCACCACCATCAAAATGACACACCCTACCCTTAAACAGCAACTGCAAATACTCACCAAAGGTTTTCAGTCGAGCAGGCATGACACAGGAAGCTAAGGAAAGAAAAGGCTTCTTAATCCTTGGAGCAGCCAAAGGAGATCGAAAAAGTGGCAAGAAGGAACTGATGAGACCAGGGATGTACTGAGTGAGACCAGGAGGCTTTTTCTTTATAACAGTGTCCAGGAGTCCTAAAGCTGTTTCCAGCTCATTATCAAGCTGCAAGAGAAACAATTCAAGAGATTACCATAAAAAAAGCTCCACTGGGAAAAAAAATGTTAAATCTCATTTCTAATAACAGAAACAAATAGGTGATTGCTACACTATTTTCTCTCTATCAAAGTGATTCGGGTCATGGTGGCTTCAGAGGTGACAAAAGAATACAACCAGAACTCACCTCCTTCAGCCGCTTCCTTATCTGAGCCTCCCTTTCCAGCTGTGCATGCATCAGCTCCTTCTGCTTGCTCGTCAGCTGCACCTCATCCTTTATTCCCTTCTTCTTCTTTATCTCCTGCAACAGAGAGCCATGGTCATCATTATCTGGCAGCTACAAACACCATCCCTTCAATTAGTCAGAGAAGCAAGTTGGAAATGGGGTTTTTTGCAATTTGTTTTTAAAACAGTATCAAAATACCCTTCCAAGTATATCCCTCTTGAGCAAAGACACAAAATGGAAATCAGCAGGTTAACAACACTTAGGTGTCCCTTTAGCAGCATTAACTAAGTTTCTCCACATTGCTCATAAATTATTTGGTATCATTGAAAAGTGCTGTCCAGTTCTTTACAGGGGATGATGGTACATCACCCTCCCCAGAGCTAAGAGAAGTCAACCTTTGTTTAAAAGATGGGATACATACTGATAGAACTATTCCAAGTAGTTCAGAGAGTCTTCTCCACCAGCACACACACATATGCCAGAAGCCATGGAACAACACATGACTTGCAGAGAAGATTCTGACCAGCCTGGCATTCCTTTTTTCATCAACTCACCTCCTTCAGCTCCAGCTCAATGATTTGTTCCTTGAAGGAATAAGCTTTGTTCTCCCTCTTCATGTTAGCCTTTTTCATACTATCCTGTTGAGCACTGGGAAGGAAAAGTACAGAAAGAATCAGCATTGCTCTGGAGTAAGGACCAGGCATAAAAATCCAGGAACATTTGTGCAGAAAGAGCGTCTGACACACCCAGTCACCCACTGGCAAGAACATCAGCAGTGATCAATCCCAGAATGCACAAAGAAATGATGAAGGCTTACCTCTGTATTATAGATTTGTCATACAGTTCTCCCTCGGGTGTCTTCATGATGGCAAATTCCTCTCGAGTAACCTGGCAGAGAGCTGGATTCTCCATTGATGCTGAAATAGTGCTGATGAGCTGTGCGAGCACTCTGCCAGGTGAAAGGAGGGAGAGAGACCCCACTGCATTCATAGATGACTGTTAGGAAAATGAAGGAAAAAACATAATCAGTCTTGCTTAAAATTGTCTCCAAGAAGTATGCCCTGCTGAGGCAGCCCCCACTACATTCCAATCCCCAATTCATTGTTCAGTGGGTACTTGAATCTTAACTAAAATTCTACTCAGCTGCTTGTACATTCTTTTCCTCTTAAATCCCACCTCCTTTTCCCCAGAGACGTTCTCTTTTAATCTCCCTCTTCCCCACCTTTTAGAAAGCTCTCCTTCCTTATAGACCAGTTAGTACTGAACTCCTCCAAGATATCTCCCAAAACTAACACAAGGAAAGCAGTTTATCACCTGGTTCTCTGGAGTGTAGGTGGTGATCCTGGGTAAGATGTCATTCAGGTGTTTGGTAATGAAGTCTTTAGGATCTATCTTCATCTTGATGAGGAGGGCTGGCCAAAGTCCTGGCTGTACTGCCACTAGCAAGAAGAATAAATGAGCATAATAAACATGAAGCAGATAGCTGGCACAACAAAACAAAAAGGTGCAATAAAAACTCATACACTGGCCATGAGCCTTATCCCTGCACTTACCTACAGATGGATGGTGGCTCACCAGCAGCATCTCCAGGGCCAACTTCTCTGGCTCAAAGGAGTCCACATCCAGCCCTGCCACACTGGAGATGACACAGAGGGCCTCATGCAGCACACGAGGGGGAATGTAGGTCCTTCCCAGCTCCGACAGCTCTCCCGCCTCTGTCACCAGCACCTCATGAGGCAGCACCTGAATGGACAACACCAAACCCTCCTGAGACCTGCGCACACTTCCCCACTCTAAGGCTGAATGCCATCTCCCTGTCAATACCAAAAACCTGAAGTTTTCAAAGGACAGAAGGGGATACAGGATAACAGCAAAACCAAAGCACAGGGATGACAGTGACAAGAAGATTAAGAATGGAAGACTATACTGAATTTGGCAAGCTGGGGTTAAATAAAACTAAAATGATCACTTCTGGCAAAGACTCTGGAAAAGGTTGAGCCAGCTGGCTGGGAACAGTATGCCCAACTTCAGTAGAATATAAGAGCCACGGCCAAAGAACCAAGATACAAAAAAAAAAAAAAAAAAAAAAAAAAAAAAAAAAAAAAAAAAAAGGAATAAAACACTTGGTCTTTCAGGAGAGACTAAATTTGCATTAAAATAATAAAAATACATGGAAAACTACAGCTTCCTCCCCAAAACATTTTGCATATGTCTTTTCCATGTAGTAGGGAAGACTAGGCATACCCCAGATATTGATACTGTAATATGCAGTAATCCAGTAACAAGTGGCATTCCAGGAGATCATCTGGAGCTAATCCTGTTCACATCAGGCTGTATGTCAATGCTAACAGCAAACCTAGGGCAGGGAGGTGACTGGCACCACTCAAACATCTCTCTGAGCAGACACTCACTGGCTACTCACCTTATGAGAGCTGAGAACCACTTTGAGCTCCTCCAAAAGCCCATAGGCCAGCTTGTACCCTCCCAGAGAGCACAGGAGCTTCTTCACCGTTAGGTGGGCCTGCCTGCGGACGTGCCAGGTGCGGCTCAGCAGCACGGCCACCAGGGCTCGGTGGTACTGCCTGCAAGCACAGACACACGGTGAGCCAGGGAGGCAGCTCTGCAGCCAAGGGCACACAAAGGCACCGGGAGCTTTACATTCCATGCAAAGCCCCAGGCCCACCCCCAGGGCCCACAGCAGCACTCTGGGGTGGGACAGGGATCGGGGACAGCAAGTCACCGTACGTACTGAACTTTGCTTTCAGGCAGCCGCTGTGCGTGATCCAAGAGCAGGCGCTCTGTCAGCTGCAGCACTGTACACATGGCTGGGGGAAAAGACAAATATTTAAAACAGCGTGAGACTTCGTAAGGAAACAGATTTTTTTTAACCTGAAAACAAATGAACAGCAAGCAGGACACATTAAAATAGCTCCCCAAGCTGAGCCTCTACATAATCTTCTCGTTGAAGCTAAAGACAAATCCAACTCAGATCTGCCAAGACTGGGAACTGAACCATGATTTCATTGAAATGTTGTTAGCTGGATCTCAGGACAATTTTCCTGACCATTGTGCGTGACCTATTTTGGTTTAAGTTGACAGAGCAAAGCAAATTATAAACAGCACACTCAGTGCTTCAGTTCTGTTAATTCCTGAGCTCTGCCAAAACAGCTTCAGTGGCAATGAAATGGGTACTGAATGTCAGCTGTCACAAGGTCCTTCCATTTCTTTACCATTTGGAATGATAAATGAGTGATAACTCAGGTTCATGAAGAAATAACTTAATTCATTCTCAAGTTTAGACTACAGCTAGTGTAGATATACTTATGAGGAGTACACAGCTCATTTTAAGCTGAAACTATTCTCTAAGGATCACAGAACAGGGCTAACAACATTAGTCCTTGTCAAGTACTAAGAAACAGAGTTAAACAGCAACTGGATATACAGTAACTGCCAATTTACCTTCCTCTGACGCAGATTGCAAAAACTTCTCAGATGTAAAAATTTGTTTTTTCTCATCCAAAATCAGCTGCCAGAAACCACTCAGCTTAGACTCTGACAGGAAGAGAACAGATGTCCATCAAGGATGTTTCAAAATAAGTCAGAACTCATCAGTGCACATAAAATACAGTAGAATTCTCTCTCCTGAAATCCCTCCAGTTACTTCTAGACTTGTCTTCAGTTCTAAAGCCTCTCATTTCTCTCATTCAGAACTATAAACACACCCAAAAAACACCAGCTGATAAAAAATACCTTTCTCTAACTTACATGTGTGAAATGTAAAGTCTGATTCATCTTAATCTCTCATAGGCAAAACCCTCATTTGTATAGAAGAGGAGGGAAGTAGTGTGTTGCTTTTGGTAGAACACATCTGATTTCATATCCTGGCAGACGTATGAACTCAGAGAG
The DNA here is from genome assembly GCA_013389925.1 of Aegithalos caudatus. Classification (NCBI taxonomy): domain Eukaryota; kingdom Metazoa; phylum Chordata; class Aves; order Passeriformes; family Aegithalidae; genus Aegithalos; species Aegithalos caudatus. The sequence continues at coordinate 63,852 of WEIU01010616.1, read as the reverse complement.
CTCTTGTAATATTCTCTGATGGGAGACAGAATTCCAGCCCCTGTGCTTTCCAAAGGCTTGTAAAAACACTACCCAAATAACAATCAAGTAACACTTCCAATGCATCAGTCAAATCTGACCCTGTAAGGTCAGGGTGAACATCTCCTGTCAGAACACAGAGGAATTATCACCCTATATGAATGGAAGCTGGAATTTGCAAAGCCACGGAAGAGTAAGAACTCTTCACTGAAATAAATGAGAAAGAAGGGAATTAATCTTTCTCTGGTTTACAGAAAACCAATGATTCTCTATGTAGAAACTAGATACAGATTAAAAAATAGTACCTCCTATACACTGACAAGAAGTGTTAACCCTCAGAACCTGTTTATATGGATTCTGCCAGCTGTTTTGTGACCTTACCAGTTTGTCCCTCAATTACAGACATCCTGCAGATCAATAAAGCTGCAGCAACTCCTTCAGTTACCATGGGAACCTGAGTACTTTGAGATGCTGCTTTTTCTACCGTCTGGATCAGCATAGGCAGCAAGTCCATTCCCTGCAATAATGTGTCACCTGAGGGGACAAAAGAGACACATTACAAAACAGCATGGTCCTCACTTTACAACCCAGGTATCTGCCATGAGACAAGGAAAAGAATCAGACACACACTGGGAAGGCTCTGAATCTCCCAAAGTATTTCCAATCACTATCACTAAACTGAAACTATGAAAAGCTCAATGGCAACCACTTCAGTCCTCTCCTCACAGACAGAAGAGTCCCATCTCAACAGATTGAGTTTCTGTTCATGGGATGCAAAAGAAAATGCTAACTCAGTTACATTAAAGGAATTATTTCAAATCACAGGAAGTCTGACTTCAAAGATTAATGTTTCCCTGAGAGAGGGAAAGCAAATTCCTAGCAAGTCATGACCATCTGTTTCACTTCAAACATTCAGAAGTTAAGGAATCCCAGAGGTCAACAAATGTGGATGAAATGCTGCAGTCAAAGGGGGCAGGACCAACAGATGTAAATCTCTAGAGGATCACCAAAAGGAATAATTCCTTGAGTTCTTCATTTCAAACACAGTAATTTTTTTAATTTCCAAGAGTCACAGCCAGAGACCAAGCACTGTGCTGGGTGCTATATTCAAAGTATGGCCCCTGAGCTAGAAACCTTACACTTTAGGTGTAAGACAAAAATGAAGCAATCAAAAATTACTCTGAGATCTATGAAAGACAGCATGATGGGCAGTGATTTTAGTTATACAAGGAAACCATCTTTATAAACTTGAAGGCAAAAGAGAGTTTAAGGAGAATTACAAAGGAGGACAGTAAACAGACAGTGCCTTAAAAATCCTTCCTAATCTGCATGGCTCTGTATCAGGAAGTACAAAGACTGGCAACTCTCTTCCTAAGCCCCACAGCCAAGAGTTATTAACAGCTGCCCAGTTTTACCTTTGAAGGAGGCTAGCATGCACTGCAGGTAGGCATGTCTCACTGCTGAAGTGGAGGTTTTAAGGCTGAAGGCTTTCTTTAGCCATTCTACCAGCTTTTTAGGAACTTCCGTGGTGAACCGAACACACCAAAGAGCCAGGACAGAGACTGCATGAACCAGTGTGCCTTCATGGACTGGAGAGAATCACAGAGCTCACATCAGTTCAGCAATTGCAGAAAGGACAGAACATAAAATAGAAAGCAGCTAACAACATCTGGATGCAGGAAAAGAACAAATGCTCCTAGCAGGCACAGCACAGTCTCCATGGGTTTGCTTATTAAAACAGAGCAAAGAATTCTGTAACACAGCAAGCAAGAATCCAGATTTATCCTGAATAACCACGTGAAAATCCTGCTCAAAATGAAAGCACCTTAGCAAACCCAGAACAAGGCAAGAGGTCTCACCTTCTTGTTGCAGGAAAGGGATGAAAAGCTCAGCCACAGTTGCACTCAGAGCTTGGCTGGAGGGTCCTGAAACCACATGGTGACTAAGGCTGCCAATCCCTGAAAGGATAGAATTCTGTCAGTAGTTCCCAAACTACCAGCAAAACATCTAAAACCAATCAAGAACAACCCTTCACACTTCAATCCTTGCACAGACATCTCTTTTTCTTATTGCTACATCTGGACATCACATCCACCATGTACCACACTGCCAGATCTCTCTCTTCATTTTCACTCTGGGTGCAAGTCATCTTCATTGAATAAAATTTTTGGCTTACCAGCCCATTATTTTCTTTGACTAAAAAGTCAGGAACTGGTATGTATCCAGCACCCTCTATGGCTTCAACTACAGCCAATTTAGAGTGATAGGCAGGAAATCCTAAAGGCTGAGGTACAGGTCCCTCCCATTCAGTCTTCTGCTCAATTTCTTCCACCAGAGAAGCAGCTTTCTTCTAGAATCCTCACCTGAAAGGACACTCATCTTCTGAGCAACAACTGTCAGCTTCCCCTCAGAGCCTGCCAACAAAAAATACCAAGGTGATTACAGGCAACAGCTCTGTGTTACATCAAGAATCTCCTCCAAAACACAAAAGCTAGCCCTATTATCACTGCTCCTGGCTGAGCCACCCCTTCCATACAGGCAGTAAAGAGAACAGGAAATACAACACACAAAACCTTGATTCATCCCCACTGCTTATCCTACAGTTTACTCACCCCCTAAGATGGCAAAAAGGTGCTTGCCCAGTGACTCCACAGCCGAGGGATCGCTGCACTGCCGAGCCAAGTTCTTCAATGCCACAACTGCTTCATCCATCAGCTGCACACTGTTGGACTTCAGATGAGCTAGAAAATAATGCACAAGCTAAGAGATCCTTACAACAAACTGCATAAAATCAGCAAGTAAGGATTATCTTTACACGTGGCATAATGCAGCTTCTGGAACCATCATGTGAACTATTCCAGTTCCAACTTACAGTATCATCCTCCCTCCCACCTAAAACAATCTTTTCACCAGCAATCAAGCTTTGTAGGTACAGCCAGAAAGTTGCAGAAAGCTTTATTCTGAATTCATAATTCCCTCCAGGAAGTGAGAGTACTTACTGGCCAGTCCTTTCACAATGTCTAGAGCATACTGGCTAAGATCCAGGTTCACAGATACGAGCAAGCAAGAGATTGCTGACAACACAAGAGACAAAAACAGTTACTTAACAAAATGTGATATGTTGTTAGCATTTTAATACACTCTTCCCTACAGTTCACATCAAGAGCAGACAGGGTAGTAAGGAGTAGAAATGACAAAAACTACTGAAATCGATGTCCAATGAACAGAATAATTCAGGATTAGTCTTAGCACTCAGCTGTGAAATCCTGTCCTCAGTGCAAACAGTAGCTATCACATACCCTGACACTTGGGATCACACCACAAATGTTGCTTCTCCACATCTAACTCTTGGATGCCAGACAATCCTGCCTGCACTCAGGGACCAAAAGCATGGCCCAGAGTGACACTGTCCCAACAGCTCCAGAGTGGTAAGGATCTGACAGAGCAATGCAGAGATGACAGACTCACTTTCAATTACATTCTCAGGACTCCGCAGCAGGGATTTCTGCAGAGTTGGCAAAACAGAGTCCTTGAACTCGGCGTGGGACATGTAGCGAAGCAGCGGAGAACAGCTGTCCTGCAAAGGGGACAGGGCACTCAGCACAGCCAGTGCTGCCTGGGGGACAACATCACAAGCAGCTCTGAACACTGTCTCACCAGCACATGCTTCTGAGGCTTTGTCTTGCTCATAAGGATGGTCTTCAAGTAGAAATCCAGGAGAGCACCCTGAACAAGCAGAAACACCAGATTACAGCCACATCTCAACCTGTACATAGCTCCTGGCACACCGTCAGGTGGCAAGCTGGACACCCCACCCCCTCCTCCTCCTCTGAAAGCTTTCCTTCCACCCACACGTGAGCCAGTCAAGCAGAGACCAGTGCTCCCTGCTCTACTCTGAGCCCAACACTCAAACCACACTGAGAACTTGCTGCCTTTCATTCCCACAACGGGGACAAGGCAGGAAGCTGTATGTTGGACATCCACAGAAATGCACAGGCAACACCAAACAGCCACAGATCTGGCACCTCCTCTCTAAACACATCCCAGCTGTTTCAGTCAGAAATGCAGGACTACTGAATTGATAGACAGTGAAACCAGGGCAGATGCAAAATACCAACCTCACTAAGACATCTATTCATTCCCATCTTGATGCTCCTTATTCCCCCCCAAAGAAGCAGTACAACAGATTTACCTTGTATCGTTTAATAATATCCATCTCCTTCTGGGCTGTGCAGAACTGCACCACAAGTCCCAGCATTGCAGCATAACTCTGGTTTGGTTCAAGCCCAAGAATGACAGATAGGTACTGATCCACCAGATCCTGGTTCTTAAATAGAAAAAAAGCAAGGCACATTAACACCACAGAACAGAACAGCTGTAGAATATGGCATATAATGTATACACCACCTCTTTCCACAGCCTGTTCAATTTCTTCACAGCCCCATCCACTGCCTGCTTGTGAGAGCCTCCCAGGACTTCCAAAAGGAGCAAACACTGAACCTCCACCTGCCAAAGGCAAAAATCAAAAAAACCTTTGTGCATCTGCTTCTCAGAAAGCTCCTATCAAACAAGACATGCCAAATGTCAATGATTCTCAAAGATTAGCTGAATCTGCTCAAGCCTTTAGGTCATCTAAGTTCTTCCAACAAGCTGCCTTTGCTTTCATCAAACACCTCTGAGCAGAACCATGCCTAACAGTTTTGGAAACACTGAAAACAGATTACATCTCTTCTTAAAATCTGTTCCAACTATATCCCAGTGTGCTATGAGCACAGTTGCATGTTTGTGTAAAAGAAGTGAAAGGAAGGCAAAAGCTCCTTGAGACTGCGCAACAGAGACACTTCATGCCACACTGCAGAAGCCCCTCAGAAGCACCAGTAGCCATCTCTATGCAGAGCAACTGCATAAGTGCAAGACTGCCCCACTTATCCTTTCTACACCTCCTGCTTTCTCCAGGGGAACAGGGGGAGATCACAATACATCAAATCCCCCTCTAACTTGGTGTTTTCAGTTACATTCAGAATTGTTTGAAACACTGCAGCAACTTAAACACAGAAATATTTAGTCCATATCTGAGATGGGATATTTCTGCAAACCTTAAGAACCTACCAGTTTTTTCCATGTTTCTCCCTGTCTCTTGTCAGATGTTGGAAAGACTGTGCGTACAAGCAGGCATGTCCAGGAGAGGGCCAGCAGAGCTGCAGATCCACTGCTCTTACTGTTGTACAAACAGGAAGGGGAGGTAAATCTACACTTCCCAGGACATAATTTACACCTACTAGACCACTACAGACCCATTTTTCCCAAGTTACAACAGCACCTGACTGACAGACAATTTTATCACACAAAAATGCAGCTGAAGCCTTGGTTTTTAAAGGAAATAATCAGCCTTCAGAAGGTGATTGTTTCAGCTCTGGTTTGACACTCAAAGCTTCCAAATGGCAGAAGAGGCAGCAGAACATTTGATAAAATTCCCTTACCTAATAATTTTGGAGATTGTTTTTCAAGAGTTTATTCCTCATCTCCCCAGACCTGCAGTTTAACAAAGGCTAAAGCGTAACTCGGCCCCAATCCACCAGCAGTTATAGCAGGATATTCCCTCTGCTTTCCCAGATGACACGGAAGAGGCAAGAGAGGAACATCTGAACGCTATTAACAGCTTTTCACACTTGTGCCAAGCAGCAGCAGAAAGCTCACTCTGAACAGGAGGAACCGCCAGCAACTCAGAACTGTTCCACACAAAGGGACTGACCTGGGCACTCCAGCCTTGCCGCCGATCCCTGAGGACTGGAGCGAGTGCAGGAGGTTTCTTGCCGTGGCCTCAGGCTGGGACTCTGCGAGCTGCTGAAGGGCCAGCTGCAGGGCCCTGCGCGACGCCGCATCCCTGCGACAAACACGGGCTGTGAACATCCCACCCCTGCCTCACTGCACCGCACTAAGGGCTCTGCTTTCTCACTTCAGCAGCCAAGCTAGTAACTGTCTTATCCTTGCTGTTCTGAGAAGTGGAGAAGTATCTGTCAGAAATCTCCATTCCCTTCCTCAAGTGACAGCAGTTACGTGGAGGCCCTCTGGCAGAGTGTAGAAGAAAATGGCTTCTTCACAGCTCCTCTACAACAGACCACGACTTAATCCCACCTAATATTGTCTAAAAGGCATCTAAATGACAGTTCAGTCTTGCTTCACAAGGACATGGGTGCTCATTTTTGCAAACTGAAACAGGGGACTAAAGTTTTAATTTCAAAATTAAAGGTGAAATGCAAGGCAAATACTGTAACACTTTTTAACATCAACCCTCCCCGAGAATTTAATTACAAGACGACAGTCTGGTGTCATATACACCTCTGTGACACTGCATGATAACATTTCCAGATGCTCCAGACCAATTTAACTACTAAATTCTGATAGATTACATAACACAGCCTTTCCACATCAATTTACTCACCGGTATCGATGCAGAGTAAGGCAGAAGAGTTTGCAAAGGCCCTTCACTGCACCTTCTGGGAGATCTGTAACAATGTATTTCAAAATATTTCTTCATAAATCACTGAGCTCTTAATTTTTAACACAAACACTATTCACTTCATGACTGAAACAGTAAACTGCTCGCATCTATGAAACTGCTTACAAGGATCACAGTAAAACTTTGCTCTTTTTATACATTTTATGAATATTTATAAAAATAATGGTAAAACTGGAACATGTGAAACACGGTCATCTCCAGAAAATGAGAGAAATAAGTTTAAAAATTTTGCTTCAGCTGTTTTATTAAGACCATCTGTAATCTTCCACACTCCCCATCTCTATACACGTGTGTAACCAAATATTCCATGAGTACTAAAGGAAAAAGCTAAGAGTCATGAAAGAAACTTAACTGATATACTAATAAAAAACTAGCCTACACAATGCTCTAGCTATTGACTGGAAAAAGCAGATGTGCCAAAAGCTGGGGTTCTGTGCTACCCACAAGCCTCACTCTTGGAATTAACCCTGTGACAGAATACTGTCCCAAAACGCTGCCAGCCTCCTCCTTCAAACAAATACCCCTCACACAGCCTTTTGAAACAAAACATTTTAACATTCTTCTCCACCCAGATAAGCAGAACAGTACTCCCAAGCTTTTACCTTTCCCAGAAATGCATTTTCCCAGCTCACTGAGGATCTCTCTCCGCTCCTTCACACTGGCTGTAGTTACTTTCACTGCAAACCGCTTCAGTGTGTCAGAAATCTAAAGCAGAAAAAACATCAGACTGCCTTTGATATCAACCCACAGAACATAAACCAGGGCAAGCAGAACATCTCACTTGCTGTCACATGACTTCTTAATGTCCAAATTGTGGGCATCCACCATCTCATCCACCAATGAAGGGTCACTGTGCTTCACACACTGTGAAACTCCTTCTCCAGGGCTGAGGAACGACTGCTCTCCAATTACCTGTGCTCTCATGCTCTGTAAGAGGTACTTACCCCTCTAAAAGTAACAGAGTAAGAGCTAGGACCCATAATCTGGAGTACAGGACCTTTCAAAGCTAAAGAGTAACTTCCAGAATTCAAAAGAGCTTCTCCCTGTATGTTATCTCCTGATGTCCAGGTAGTCCTGAAGGGGCACTCAAACTGCAGACAACCCAGGGAGACCTACAGGCCCAGGTTTTCTGCATTTACATAAACCAAAGCACAGCTCTCCAGGAAAGGCTTTCGAAATTCAGCTCTTAAACTGAGCAACTTTATATCATCTTTCCAAAAGGCAGCAAATGACCATGTCTTTAGTAACTCATCAAAAAACTGTTCCTTCCTTTTTCCATCTTCTTCAAAGAGCTCTTCAAAGCTGCTTTCAGTGAAGTTTTTTGCTGCACAGTGGCTTCCGGGCCTTTAGAGTCCATCCACACCTCCCTGAGGCTGTGACCATTTCACAGCCACAGGTCCCCTTAAAAACTGACTGGAAGCAGTGCTGCAGCTCTGAACAGTAAGGCTGGGTTGAGCTGCAAAGGATGACCACACACGTCACTGACACCAAACCAAAAGAACCAGCTGCTGTTATGGACCTGCTCTTCTCTCAAAGCTTTCAATCACATGAGTTCATCATATGCAAACTCAAGCCAAGCTGCACTTACTCATGCTGCTTAATGACAAGCAGGAAGATGTGCAGACATGAAAAACGTGTTAAGATTATCCTAAGTCTAGAAATGAAAAATACAAATTATGTACAACAATACAAGACCTCACCACCATCTCAGTGAGTTACACAAACTGCAAAACCTCGACTACCCACCGAATCTCCACAGAAAGGCCACTGGGACAGGCTTCACCAGTTTGGTTTTTATTTTTTTGGATGTTTATGTATACATTACACAGCCAGCACACCAGCAATGTTTCTACAAATAAGTACAGAGCACAAAGGCAGTTTTGTACAAGTAAGGACCTGAGGCTGAGCAGATTGGGATTTGCTGTGGGAACATCCCAACCCGCTCCGGATGAAGCCGACGGCCCCGGGCAGCCCGGGCAGAGGGAGCGGTCACCGGCGGCCGGGCGGTGCGAAACGGGAACA
>WEIU01010616.1:40640-51297 GCA_013389925.1 Aegithalos caudatus | reverse complement strand
CCCCTCCTTCCCTCTCTCCCTCCCTGAGGGGGACCCGCCCGGGGGCCGGTCCCTCACAAGCTCGGCGGGAAAAAACCGCGATACAGGCATGACTACAATGGTAAAAATTTTATTGGCGTAACTGCAAGAATTTTAAATGGAGGGAAAAAAAAAAAAAAGCGGAGTTAGAAGTTTACAAGGGAGGAAAGAATCAAATAATTGTCGACCCAGCGGAGCTTCCCCGAGCCCAGCCCGGACGTGATGTGAAAGGCCTTCCCCAGGGGCAGGGCCTGGCCCGGGGGTGCACACACAGACCCTCCCTGAACACCCCCATCCCTCGCACCCCCCACCCCAACAGCGGCTGTGTTACCCTAAAATCGCATCTGCACTGACCGAACGGGCATCTTGGACACCCACAGCGGCGGCAGCCACCACCAAGCATTATTTGGCAGAGTAGCATCGGTGTGGCATCCCAGCATTGTCAGACACCAGATGAAGGCAGAAGGTGAGTGTGACATCATCTCGGTTAAGCACTAAGGCCAGAGGAGCCTCCTCTCAGCACCACGCACCCCATACAGCACCCTGCACCCAGATGTGCCACAAGTGTCACTAACAAAGCCTCAGCCAGCAGTGAGGTAGGTTAAAGACTCCCCAGACAGGGAAACTGAGGCACAGGATTACACAGTTTGCAGATGTCACACTAAGTGGCCGTGCCAAAAATATCTCACTCCTCTCCAGCACTTGCACACAACAGCTGTGTGTTCCCTCAGTGGCACCAAGGAAGTTGACCCAAGATAAACACAGGCAGCTTAGGAACATCCATTTTAGGTCAAATAGACTTACAAGATGAAAAGGCAAATGCTTAAGGACTCTTGCCTCAAGAATTTCCCAGAGCTGTGCTCAGCCCAGCTGACACAGCTCCAGTGCTCCCACAGCTCCCTGTGGCCTCCCTCGCCCACACTGAGGTTTGTTTGTCGGGGGAGATCAGTGGGACAGTTTCAGTGACCTGAGCAGGGCAGCACAGCACCATGATGAGGTTACCTGGGACAGTGACCTGTGGCTTTCAGGGCTGGTTCCTGGCACAGCCACCCCTGGACCCCTATAATGCACCTGCCGAGCTGCAAAACACAGCTGGGTGCCAATGGTGACAGAGCTGCAGCTCTCTGGAGCAGTAATTCCAAATACCACTCCCAGGGCAGGTACCACTGGGAATTTGAGCGCAATACTTCCCTCTCCATAGCACCCTCCAGCCAGAGACCTAACATGAACCAGGCCTTACAACAACCTCACAAATCCAGGCTAAACTGCCCCCATTTTACAGATGGGGAAACTGAGGCACGGTAAGGTTTAGTGATTGGCCCAAAGCTGCACAGCTACTCAGGAACAGACTCTGTCTCCCAGTTCCTTCTCCTCAATCACAAGACCTTTCTTCCACAGAAAGAAAGGAGCCCCTTCCCCAATTAACTCTGTTCTGGTTTCAGGCAGCTGAAGAAGAGAAACCAAGGGCAAAGATGTGAGCTCCTTCTCCCTCAGCATCATATTAAGACTCACTTTTAACATCCTGGAAGCTGGGCTTTGGGAGAATGGCAGGTGATTCAAATACAGCAGTTTACAGGTTATGATAAAAAACAAAAATATGCTTTTAGGTGATCCAGAGGAGAAAAAAAAAAAAAAGAAAAAAAAAACTAAAAAAAAACCTAAACCCAAACCTATTTACAGTTCACCTGCCTGTGCTAGGGAAAAAAATGCAAGTCACATTCCCTTGCCCATAGATTCCAGGCCCTCCCAACCCACAACAAAAAGAAAATATTGAATGTTAGTTAGGCTTAATAAAGCGTTGAGATTACAGATGCAGTAAGCCAGTGCAACTGGCACATTGCCTAGAACAGCACAGCTTGATATAAAAGTTGCTTTCTTAAAATCACTTCAAAACCAATTTCTGTATAAGAAGATTAAAAGTAAATTAGATATGAATTCAAAATCAGTGTAGAAATCTACAGTTCTTATCAAAGACAGGATACAGTATTCACTTTGATAGTAAAACTCCAAGTGTGTTACACACACCTGACCCCCAGGACACATTATACCAGTAACAGTCAATATAAAAGGTTATTGCTGTAGCATCTCTCAGTAGAACATGTTTAACAAGAGCACAAAAAAGGGAAACACCAAGGGGCTGATAGGTCTCATTAGCAAACTGGAAGAAGAAAGAATATAAATTTAGGATTTTTTTTTTTCCTGGCTTCTTAAACCCTTCCTTCTCCCCACTCTTGTGACAGATTCAGGCCCTGATAGACGGGAGAGTTTCAGGCCAGATAAACACACACATGTCACACTTGCTCATGACAGGGATGGATGAAAAAGGCTGCTCTAACCTCTCTGCACCTGTGTTTAAAGAAGGGGTGATGCCTCTTCCTCTCTCCCAGGAACAGCAGGTGAGGGGAGCAGATTCCCTGAGCCAGCCTGGGTGCCTATGGAGCTGCCTGGCACAGCATGTCCCCACAGGAGAGCACAACAGTGCTGAGGGATGGTCGGGGCTTAACCCACCTCCTGCTCCAGTGTGCTGAGAAAAGGCATTGAGAAAGGGAGTAACAAACTAGGAAAAAAATGAAAACCACCCCACGCAGAAACATCTTGATTCCTCTTAATTAAAAAAAGAGTAAAGTGGTATTATCTCCTTACAGTGTAATGGAACTGGAGAGACCCTTGCAGGGTCTTGGCTGCCTGTGCTGATGCTCTAGTCTCAGCAAGTCACACACACCTTGTAACTTTGTGAGCAGAGCCAGGGTGGCACTGAGGGCACAGGGTGGCCTCGCTATGCAGGCAAAAGCCTGAGAATAGGTGTCAAAGTAGAGGGTTGTGTTGTCTGCAAGTGTCACCATTTGCTCAGAGAGCTGACACAGACTGAAACGTACTGGCAAAGCCTCCTGCTGCCAGGAGGGGGCTGGGAAAATCTCCCTGTTAGAGCCCTCGAGCTAAGCTCAGCTGTCAGTCACACACACAGACACACACACCATAATGAGGGATCTCAGCCTCTCTCTTCTGAGACACAGCAAGGGCGTTTCCAGTTTAATGGTCCATCTCATCTCTGGCTGGATCTACTGCCTCTCCATGGCAGCACTTCCCACCCCCCACCCCCCTCCTCCCCTGCCTGGTAAGGTTCCTAAATCACAGTAATGTTCAGAGAGACAGAACTGCCAAGGGGGTGGCAGAAAGATGCTTTAGCGCCCATCTATGGTGCCTCTAACAGAAGAGCTTGAGGAAGCAGTTCTGGCAGTAGGGCTTGTCGTTCTGCTCTTTGAAGGTTCCTTTGTTGAGCTGCTTGAGGCAGAAGGCACAGACAAAGTGTTCTGGGTGGAATTTCTTGCCCATAGCAGTGATGCAGCGTCCTGTGATGGGCTTCTGGCAGCCGGAGCAGAGCGAGCCGCGGCGCTCGTGGTAATGCACCTCGCAGTAGGGCTGCCCGTCGTGCTCGAAGAAGCTGCCGTTGACAAACGGGGTGAAACATTCCTGCAGCAGGACAAAGCAAAGGGGACAGCTGTATGAGAAGCTGGGGTGGTGGGGAGGGGCAGCTCTACAAGTGTCCTCTGCTCTATGGCACAGCCCAGCTGTGCTGTGGGCAGGTGAACTGCTACCTTTCTGCACTGTCCTGTTATCCAGAGCCAAACTCTGTCCATCATAAAGAGTTTCTAAAAAAAGACTGAGAAACTGACAGATACAGACACAAGCAAGGGAATTTACCAGCTCCTTCGCCCAGCTGGCTTCACTTCTACAAAGAAAAATACTATGGATGAGCTACCAGATGTGTCCAGCCAGGAAAAAAGAGAACATTCCTGCCTGAGATGCAAAACACTGCAGCACCTTTCCCTGTTTTGTTTTTTTTTTCCCACTCCACCTTCCCCACAAGGGCAAGCAGAAGAAAGGACCAACAGAGACTTTCATGCAGCAGAATCCTGATGAGCATGGGACTGGTTCCAGCTGAGAAAATCAGGCAATTAATCTTTATGAGTGACCTCTCCAGAATGGCTGGCATTAGGCAGGTGCAGTCTGCAAAGGGTTGTCCAGCCTGAAACACTTCCACCAGTTACACATGGGTCACTGCTGGAAGAAACTGTTTGTTCTATAGTGTTAATGATGTTGAATAGATAAGGGGAAGAGGATACACCAGCTATGTGCTAATAAGTGTCCAGAGCTGTTCCCTCCCCCTCAGCTGAGAACACTTCACTGCAGAACTTGCAACAGAAGCACTCACCATCCCCACCAGACTGGGCAGACTCCTGTCCTTGTAAAAGTGGGAAACTGAGGCAGCAGACTAAGGAAGAGAGTTGAGGACCCTACCAGATTTACCAAATATATCAGCAGCAAGATCCAGAGGAGCCAATTTCCTGAATCCTGGTTTTGCTGTCCTCTTCCCCAGGGAGGACACAGTATCACACACAGCTGGCTCCCAGCATGTGGACAAGAGTCCAGCAAACAGCATGTAGAGCCATGGGCAGCTGAACACTTACAGTACCAGGAGAATGCAGTTTGCCTGCAGCAAGTCCAAGACTTTACTAATGCTTACAGTTACTTCAGTAACCTCTCTTCCCTCAGTCAGCAGGACAGCTGAAAAATCTGCTCTGCTTTTACAGAAACAGGAAGAGAATCACATCTTGCAGCCTGGAAGAAATCCATGCTAGCCTCACTGTATCAGGCCGCAGCAGGGAGAAAGGAAAACAGAACTGCTTGATAAAGTCTCAATCTCTGCATGAGAAGGCACAGTCCCTCCAGCACCAGTCAGGCACAGCTTCTGCCTCATTCTGCACACCACTGCAGGAGCCACAGACAGTCCCAACAGGCTGGTGACCGTCTGCTCTGAGCATCACAACAGCAATCAGCAGCTTGTGGTTCTGGCTGCTTGGTCTGGTTTCTGCCTTCTCTCTCACTCTAGGAAACAGTGGCTGACTTGGCTCATCTCTTGGGGACGGTAAGAGTTAATACTTGCAATGCTCTCTGAAAGAGTGCCAAGCATTTAATCTGCAGTATTCCTGTTTATTATGCCTGTTGTATGGAGCCTGCCACTATTTCACTGACTTGCATGTTTGTCTGAACAAGGTCACTCTCATCAGTTTACATTGTCAGATGGAGCATGGGAGGAAGATCCTCAAAATCTGATTGCTGAGGCAAGTGCTCAAAGAGAAGCTTGGCTTATAATTACTTAAAGGTCACAGAAAATATCTCTCTTTATCTGTGAGCTGCTGCAGAAGCCCATAATTACAGCTGGGAACAGAAAGAGCAAAGCAACTCAGAAGTTTAATATAAACAGACAGAGAACAAGAAGGTGTTTGGTTGCTGGCGTGTTTTTATGTTGTGGGGCTGGCTGCCCTTCACTACCCCACAGACACTTTTCCCTGATAGGGGACCAGATGCCTCAGGGTGGAAACAAGAGGGGTCATACAGCAGCACTAAAGGACCTTGGGTTTCTTACCCGACAGACAAAGCACTCGGGGTGCCACAGGGTGTTCAAGGCAGAGATGTAGTTTTCCAGGATAGCCCGGGCACAGCCTCCACACTTGGGAGCAAACATATCAAAGTAGTCCTTGCGGCAATAGGCTTTGCCATCCTTCTCATGAAATCCTGCCAAAGGAGAGGAGAGGCAAAGGGATCAGCTCCCCATCGTCACCTGTGGCCACACAACCAGATGCAGGTAACCTATGTGGGTAGGATCATCCTTCCCCCTGCTAAAACACACAGCAGCTACAGCCGTTCCTTGCCCTGTTCCCTTCCCATCCCAGCAGAGGCATGTTCTTCCTCCCCTGGGAGAAGCCATGGTTACTGGCACCATCCTTCCCCCATAAACAGCTTCCTTGGAACTCCAGTAGTTCCCCTGTGATGCCTCAGGCTGTACTCCAGCAGCAGCTCTGCCTTGTCTGCAGTTCAGGGGGGAGATTGCTTTCCCCTTACATAAACCAGCAATACCTTCGGGTCCAAAGAAAGCTCCACACTGAGCACAGAAAAAGTGTTCGGGATGCCATGTCCTGTCCAAAGCCGTCACCACTTTCTGTTCAGAAGAAAACACGAAATGCAGGACATGTAAATGATGGTTTCAGCTTGGAGGGGAGTAAGGGGGACTGGGAGAGGGGAGAACACATGAATGTTGGTGCTGACAAGAGCAAGCATTGAAATAGACTCTCCTTTAGAGAGCAGAGTCAATTTGCCCCTGCCTCTGGCTCATTCAGACTTTCCCACTGCACACTTTTTTTACCCTAAAAGGATCTTAGGCATTGCTTCCTCCCTGACACAGGGCCCCATCCAGTCCTCAGGACCAGCAGTGGTGCCTGTTACCACAGGCTACCAAAAACAAAAGCTGAGGAATCATTACCAGAATGATGGAGCAATGTGGGGTTCTGAAGGAACTTCAGCAAAGGTAAGAGGGACCAACTCCACTCACTAATGTAGGAATTTGACTATGCCAATTTGTTTTCCTTTCAAAGCAAGGACACAACAAATACAGAAATCCCTGAACAAAATCTTCCACCCGGGATACATGGGTGAAGTGGAATTTTAACACCTAGGCCTGCAGCAACTTGCCAGCATCGTGACTCCCCAAGGAACTCACATCAAGGATGGGCCCGTTGCAGTAGTAGCAGCGAGGAGAGAAGAGGTTGTGATAGTCCTTCTCGCAGTAGGGCTGCCCATCCCGCTCAAAGAAGTTCCGAGAGCCGATCTCCTCCTGGCAGTGGGTGCAGACGAAGTGCTCAGGGTGCCAGGTTTTCCCCATGGCTGTAACTACCTGTTGGGAAGACAGATTATGAAGAACAACTATATCTCTCCCTCCCCTAGACCACATGACAAGATACCAGCTGGAGGTCAGCAAGAATGACAAGTTCTACTACTCAAGTGAGCCCTGGACTGGGGTAGCATGAAAACTGAATTACCTATCATCTCAGGAGAGGGCAGTCCCTCAGGGGCAGGGTAGAGGTCACTGGAGGAGCTTACAGCGTACCTAGCCAGTGGATAAATAGAGTACTTCAGTTTCTCCAGCATCTCCAGTCTCTCCAGCCTCACGAAACAGCCCTCCCCATTGCTCCCAGCTGCAGCCCAAGGTTCAGCAATGAGGCAGCACCTTCAACTCACCTGCCCAGCAATAGGCTTCTTGCAGGCTCCACAGACACCTTTGGCAACTGTAGCGACACCCAGTTTATTCAGGTCAGACTGAAGACTTCCCAGCATGGTATCCAGCTGACTGCCAGGCTTGGAGGCTGTGGATGGAGGGGAGCCACTCCCGGCTTTTCCCTGTGCCATGAACTGCAGGTAAGAGAAAACAAATACTGTAAGGTGAATGCTGCTATGCTTATCAGATAAATGCCTGCTGTTGCTGCAAATGACTCTTCTGCAGAGACAGACAGAAGTCAGCTAGTCTCTCTGAAAAAGCTGATGAGAGCCAGGATCAAGTACACACGTGTATTCTGCCCATGCAGAGACATGCAGAGAACTGAGATATGTAACAGCAGAGCTGTGAACTGAGGATTTGATTTTCTTTCATTGCCCATACAGCAGACGTCACCAGCACATCCCAGGCACTCAGTACAGTGCCCTCTAAGCCTCTGCCAAAAAATCTCCCTTTACCTCATCAGTTCCTGGCCAGCTGACAAAGCAGACAGCATCCAGAGGGCCCCTTCTCCTTGACCTCTCTCCATTCCTATGCTCTTGCTTTCAGTTGTCTCTCCCCTCTGGTAAGAGATGCTCTTCTCTCCCTTATCTCACCTCCCTTTCACCTAGAAACTCTTCTCCCTTTGCACCACCTTCTGCACGTTTGCCAAGCCTCTCTCACTTTCAGGTGGTTCTCACCCTATGCCTGAGCTAAGCAACTGGAAGCAGGAAGGAAGTAACTCCCTCCCAGCTGGCTGCTGTTTACCTACAGAGAGGGCAGTGCATCCCCAGCAGACAGGGCTGCCACGTGTATTGTAGTTGGAAATGCACCAGTGGGGGGAAGGGGATTTGGATACTTGTCTCAGAGGCTGTTTCTGAAACTCATACCACCACAGCACACAGGGCTTGGAAGGGCTTCCCAGAGGAGAGGAGAAATGCTTTACTGAGGTTTGTAACTTACAAACAAAGCATATGTACTCCTTGGCCACCACAGGCCCCTCTGCAGACAAACCCCAGCATGGAAACAGACTGTTCTAGCTGACTTGGCACTGCCATAGCTACTGTCAGGTTTAGGGACACACAAAGAAGTTGGGTTTAGAGCACGTTCTCTTTTACTAGAAGAGTAAATTAAAACAGACAAAATCTATGCCTATGAACAACCCACCAGCCTGCTGCCAGTGCAGCCAAGGGAGCAGGGACGTGCTGAAGTGCTCCAAGCCTTGGCAGACCCTGCCCTTCCAGCCACAGGAGGAGCTCTATTCCCTGTCCTGCAGCTGCTTGTCCTTGCAGCTGATCAGTTTACTCAATGACAAATCCCGGTTTCTGCTCGCTTCTATAAACATTCCCATGACATCCATGAATTTAGCTGCTTTTAACCACACATTCCCCAGCCTTGCCTCACATGCAGCATGACTCCCAATGGATCCTAACACACAGCTTTTCCCCTCCTCTCTCCTCCCATAACTTGCAACCTCTCCTAGTCCAGCAGCACAGAGCAGCCTCATCACACCCCAGCGTCCTCAGCCTAAGACAAACCCTTCACTACACAACACACATTTGCTACCAAAAACTGCTACAGTGACTGTCTCCAAAGCACACACACAACTGCAAGGATACTCTCACAGAGGGACACAACAGGTCTTTGGACACAAAGTCTGTCCTGAGCCCCAGGAAAAAGCCCAGGCTTCCTGCATGGTGCAGAAGGAGGAAAAGGGCTGCACTGTGTGGAAAGAATCACAGCTTCTCTTGCACTAGCCAGGGTAGGCACAGATGCCACACACAAGTGATAAATACCATCCACAGAGAAAGGAGATGAGATAAATTCAACATGTAGCAACAGAGCACTTCACCCTTGTTGTGACCTGGAGGGACTACACACTCCTGCCAGTCACGGCTGACCCCAGAGCAGGCACAAATACCTGTGACACCTCCATTTCTGGCTGGCCTGGCCATCCAGCTCTCTTGAAAGCTCACAAATGAGCCCCCACCCAAAAGAGGTTTGTTTCCACCTTCTGTATGTAATGCATGCTGTTTGTAGGGGACACTCAGCACATCATCCTCATAAAATGATCATGCAAAGACACTTCAAATTCCCACCCTTCATCCATGTCTGCCATCTCTCAAGTTCAGAAAGGAGCTCTATGAGTAGCAAACCATGCAATACAGGACATTATCCATATTAACTGTGCTGGGAGCTCCAGGAGCAGATCCCAGCACACTCATCAACCAGAAAAGCACACACCATGCTGAGGAAACAGAAAGGGGATCCTGCCTTGTCAGGGGCTGTGGGGCCCTGGGGTGCAGGAGCAGCCACCAGACTGGCACTGCGGACGAGGGGAGGAGCAGAGGTCACCTGGAAAGTACAAGGCCAAGATGCAGAGGTGTTTCCTTGCCCACTGCTTGAGAGCTGCCTGTACACTAACACTGCACTGCACATACACGTTAAGACTCCCCACCACCCTGGAGCTACAGCCTTTCCCTGGCAGGAGATGGAGAACCCAGGTCTTGACCATGCCATCTCCTCCCCCAATCCACTCATACAGTGGACATCTGCCTAAATGGGCAAACACAGGAAGGATTGCTGAGCTGCTCTTTCCAGTATTCATGTTCTGCCATCTTCTACTCCCCCCACTTCAGAGGGATTGTGGCAGGGAGAGCTGCAGGCTGTGTTTCAGAGTTACCTTCTGAAACTCAGAGGGAAATAAGAGTCCCTGCTGCACAAAGTGACTGTCAGGACACACAGGAGCCATGTATCCCAGCAAGTTATTGCACAGACATGTACTGTGCAGTGCTACAGCTGGGATTAGATATTGTCCATGAGTCCTCTCTCCCATCCAGCAGTTCATACCAGCCTTTACCTGAACACTCTATCTACCGAGCTGTCAAATTACAAGCAGTAGTTGGATTGGAAAATACTGCTAAAAACACAAACCAGAACAGAGAAGCCTGCCTGCATTTCTGGGAAGAAAGCTTCGTCTTCAGTCTGACAGCCAACAGAGACAACTGTCTTGGTGCTAGGGGTCCAGGTCTGGGGAGAACAGGAATGTTTGGGATCTTCATTAGGAGAAGTGCCCACAACAGAAACTTCATGATAATCATTATCAGAAGCTTCCCACTGAAAGAGACGCTGGGGAGCCAAGGAAGAGACTGGACTAGGAATTGGGGTAGATGACACATGGGAAGGCTGAGGTGGGAGTGAGAGAAGAGGTGCAGGGCCAGAGGCAGGAGAAGGAGCAGCATTAGCAGGGACTATCTTTGCAGCTTCTTTGGAAGGCTGGAGCTGGGAAGAGGCTGGAACAGAGATAATCCTCCTGGGGAGGAGTGGGGATTCTGGAGGAAAAACCACCTAGAAAGACAGAGAGGAAGAAGAAAGGTGAATAAATCCAAAGAGGAACCAACAAGCACTTCCTTTAACAGGAAGGCTGGCTGCTACCAGTATGTTTATCTAAAAGGAAAAAGCAGCAAGAGAAGGGAACTAGAAAAGGTGCTGCTCACTGTAGCTTAAGTAAGAACACCATCTTATTCATCCCCAGAAAGCCCTGCTTTT
>WEIU01010616.1:6439-40483 GCA_013389925.1 Aegithalos caudatus | reverse complement strand
TTTTTTTCTGTCTACAGCACTGGACAAAACAAAGCATGCCTCTATGTCAGGCTTCCCAGTGCAGTTTTAAAAATAATCCCCACATGGACATTTGAGATGTGATAGCAGCAGACTGCATCAACAGATACCATCAACAACTCCCTCAGATCCCACTCTAGTTCTTAAACAACCAGAACTAGGACCCTGTGCTGCTTTCCCTCTCAGGCCAGACAAGGGTGAATAGAAAGAATTAGTTCTTCATTTTGTGTTGTTTAGGATGCTCAGAAACTCAATCTGCGCCCCACACAATGCTATCTGGACAGAGGGGACATGCTGGAATTTCCCAGCATATGTGACCCTGCTCTCTACCTTCTCTACTTGCTGTTCACCACTCTGCTCTTCCCCCCTGGGCCTGGCAGTGACAATGACCCCCTCTGTCAGCCAGGCATCCTGGCTTTGCCATTCTTCCTGTTCCTGCTGGTTATCGATGCCCAGTCTGTCCTGAAGCTCCTCAATCAAGCGATCTTGGGACTCAGTCTTGTGGAATATGGCAGGACCTAGTTTACGCCTTGGAGAGAGGTCCCGAGACATTGGATGCACATTTGAAGTCTCTTTTGTCCTCTTGATTAAAGATTTAATCTAAATGACAAAGGCAATAGTATCAGCAGAGAAGAGCAATGTCAGAGCAAGCCCCAAGACTCAACAGCACACAAACTCAAAGACATTAGTGACAATTGTGAGCAGGAAAAGAGTGATGGCATTTATTCCACAATGCCAAAATTCCTCTTGGCACAGCCCAGAACAGTGACTCAGTGCAAGGAAAAACCCTGTAAGGATAATCACAGCAGCCAAAAATAACTGTCTAGAAAAGGAAGGGAAAGATTAACCAGCGGGAAGCCAAGATAGGAGGTGCAGCATGAGCACTCCGCTGAGCATTACAGAAACCTCAGCATCACAAGGCCACAGAGCTGCCTCTCTGAGTTTGCCCTTGACAGGCACAAGGCTCTTGGTCAGAGATGTCTGGTGCACAAAATGTACTTCCAGCATGGAAAGGAACACTAACAGCTTTAGTTATGAGACCTAAAAAGGTAAGCAGAGCAGAGGAGCTGTCATCCCAATCAGTAGCATGAAACAGCCCTTTCAGCTTTTTGGAGGTCTCTGTGGACTGTACCCTACCCCAGTTAGGGAATAGAAGTCCATTTCACAAGGAAGTCCCTACAAGCAGACAAGTTCTGTGCTGCTGAACCACATGCAGGAGAGACCACAAGATAAAGCTGAGGTTTGTGAAGCCCTGTGACATGCAGCTGTCAGTGACACTGCTCAGAGCTCGTGCTGTTAGTGGGGTGGGCCCGGGCACACTCACTGCACACACACACTGTTAGTGTGCTGGCAGAACAGTCCTGGCTAGGACTCGCCCTACTCCTACATTCACTCAGTGCCTGCCTGGCCTGATGCAGAAATCCTCTCAATGGGTGGTTTGGAGACACATGGCAGATCCCATTCAGCCTTCCCAAAGTTTTCAGAAGATTCTGGAGTGATTGCAGAGCTTCTGAACTGTGCATTTTCCTGGTCTCCTCTGGCCGTGTTCACGTTAGCAGTACCTGCCTTCCTAGGAGTTCTGTCTCTGCCCTGCCTCTTGTCCAGATCAGGACAGTGGTCTATCTTGGTTTCATGTGGCACTTCAGCTTTTAGCTTCTGTCCTTGCTCCACTACAAAGCCCAGCTGGTTTTTAGTGTCTGGGAAGACATCCCACCGATCCAGGGCAACAACAGAAGGTTCATTAACAGAATCCAAAACACTGTCATTCTTTGCATGCACCTCTGGCACACGTGCAGGCAGCTCCAGGGCCCATAGCTCATCTAAAGCTGTTTCCACACTTCTACCCTGGGAGGAAAGAGCTGGGTTGTCCCTGAGTGCTCCCTGCTGATGCAGCTCTTTGGGTATCTGCCCCTTCAAAGCATTTGAAATGGGTACACTGGAGATTTTGGGGTCAGTTCCCTGCTCCCTCTCAGTCTCTGTTGCCATGTCATACCCTAAGCCCCGAGGCTCCACATTAGCAGATCTACAGAGAAGCTTTGCACTGGATGCTGGCGCAGCCTGGGAAGTATTTCTGGAAGAGTCAGGCTTTCTGTTCAGCTGCACTAAGCTTGCAGAGGCCACCTGCTCCCCACGAGTACCATAACCAGAGGAGCTCCGTGGTGGGGGCACAGGGACAGTTTGTGCTAAAGGGGGCACAGGTGGAGGGGCAGCAGGATGCCCTGACAAAGGCAGAACTGCAGTGTCATTGCCTTCCTCAACACAGGGATCTGCTGAGGGAACAGATGCTGGCACTGTCGAGTCCCCACCGTGACTTGCAGAAGGGTGTTTGGAACGGGACAGCACTGTTAGACTGTGAGGAGTGTTGCTGGACTTTGCATTTGCTGAACTGGGAACCGGTTCTAGGGAAGATTCAGATATCAGAGACATAGTGGAACTAGTCTGCAAAAAAAGAGATAGGAGGAATAAGGAGAGAAAAAGATAATGACAGAGATAAGGAGAAGGAAAAAAAGGCACAGAAATAAGCATTATAAGAGTCATGACTTCCAAATCAAAAAGCCATGCTGACCCTTACTTCCAAGAGTAAGGAAGAAAAATGAGACACCAAAGAGCAGAACCAGTATGACACTGTACCAGTCTTCATGAGTTCTACAGCCACTGGGATCCTTTTCCTGAACCCTCCTCCACAGTGAAAGTTCAGTGTTCACCTGCAGCTGTGATGGGGGCATGGCACAGCCACTGCCACTGCTGGGAAACCAGCTCCAAACCCAGGAGTGTCTCAACTGTCACTAAAGGTCATGTTAGGTTACTTACAGGCAGACATGTAAATTTTATATTCCAAAGCTGCAAAAAATTCAATCAATTAATAGAACAAAGCATTACATTTTCTTCTTGATACACTAATAAAATGCTCCAGTTGGCTGAGTTCATGGCAGTGAAAACAAAGCTTCAGGGCATTCACAGCAAGAGCAGATGACATGGGCTTTGTTCTATTCACATCACTAATCTCACCTTGGAAGTGACACACAGTGAATCTATATGAGCCTGTCAGTCATTCCATGCCCTTGTGAGCATTGCTTAGGTGGCACATTAGCCTCTTCCCCTTAGGCCAAAGACTCCACATTGACATTGTAATAAAATCAGTATTAATTTTGATCCAAAAAGCATTCTAAAAAGAGCAACTAATACAGAGGCATTGGTTTTCCTTGATTTACAGGTTCTTTTGAAAACAAAAGATCACGGGTCCTTCTCTCCCCACTTCCAGTGGCTCCTGACTAAACTCTAGGAGACAAAGTGGTACTATTTCTTTTTCTTAGAAAGGGAACTCAGAACAGCAACTTGGACAGGCTCACACAGCAGGTCAACCTAAGACCAAGACTGTTGCCTTCTCAGGTTTAAAAATGTATCCACAAAGGATTTCCAAATCCAAGAGCTAGCTCTGGATCTCAAGACGTGCTCTGACTCTTAGTCAAATCTTCCAGAGTAGCTAAAGAAGTCGGATGCTTATGTTCTGGGGTGGAGGGGCACATAACTTGCCCCTAAGCCCTATATATGCTACCTCAGTCTCCACTTACCTGAGACACTTATCATGAAAAAAATTATATAATTAACCAGAACATGCACAAATCCTGTCAGTAAACAGGAGAATAATAACCTTCAGCTGATCTGAGCTCCTACCATGATGAGGGGCCAGGAGCTGGCACAGACACACGTGCCAGCAAAGTCACACCAGTAGGTGCTACAAGGAGACTGTTCTCAGAAAGGAAGGAGCAATAAGAGACCAAATTTTGTAACAGATTGCTCTTCTCCTGGAGTAGCACAGCCAGACTACTGTGACCACAGTCACAGCTGAGAGGAAAATGACTAGCAAGTATATTAAAATGAGGGAATTTCCCAATAGTGCCCTCTCCTTGTATTTTGCCTAAGCTGGGTACACCTGTAAAAGAAACCTGGTTTGATGCTCAAACATCAGTATTTTCAACATTGAAACCATACTAATTCCATAATAAAAGCAATGGGTGAGCACTCAACAGTAAGAGAACAGTTAACTACAAGCATTTAGCTATGCAGTAAGCAGGCATCACATTACACAGAAATGGCAGAGGGTAAAAAAACAAGTGCATTAGGTAATCTCAGTGCCTGATGACTGATGAACCAGATAACCAAAATCAAGTGGATTCTGTAAGCAGAAAGATGGGGCAACAAATTAAGGTGAGCAAAATATGATAAAAGAGTAATGTATCATCACCTTCTACTCTGGGGTACAAGGCAAATCAAGCACCAGTGCCCTCCACTCCTCCCACCCCCATCTATTGCAACTTCTACCAACTCCAACTAATTACACATCATATTTGGGGTTTTTATCCTATTTCCTGCAGTCACACACAGGTCTGATACTCAAACAGCAGCCTTTCATATTCCACCTTTGCAAGGACTCCCCTTGTCTCCCTTATATTCTGACATGGGTACAGACTAGAACACATTTTTATAGCCAAGTTAACACTCCCAGCTGGCACAAACAGAAGAGGTATAACCAAACAAAAAGGACTGAAGGGAAAATGAAGCAAGCTGGAGGACAGGAAAAAAGTAACTTAAAAACAGTCAAAGACATCATTAGCAAAAGGGAAATATCACAGAAGCCATGCTCATTGTGCTCCAGGAAGAATGTTTAGGCACAGATGACCCCAATGCTTCACAAAAATACCAATGCTGCACTTAATAATGACCAAATCTTAAAATCTTGCTGCATTTCAATTTGGTCTCTGAGGTCAACTGAAAACTAAGCCAGGAAGGCAGGTGGTGTATTGTCACAGCAGCTCAGCTCTGTCACGCAGGTTTTACTGGAGATTCCAAAGCTTCTGCTCAGGAGTGCACGGTACTGGAACACCCACACTTTAAAATGTCCACTCCCTGTATCTTGCCAAAGAAAACTGTGCTGGCAAGGTCATTCTCAGTTGTCAGGAGCTCACCTGGGAGCAAAGGCTGGGCCACACCCTGAGCTTGTTTCCTGATAAAAGCAGAAGGGGCACAAGGCCATAGTGCTCAGTGCTCCCACAGGACATGGAAGGAGCAGGGCAGGGAATGCCAGAAGCACAAGTGGGAACTCTCTCCAGCTCCACAACCCTGCAGTGTTTCAGGCTGAACAGAGCTTGTGGGTATCCTGCACTACACCCTGGGACCTCAGAAGGCGAAAAAAGGCAACACTAAGGTGTCAATATTTGCAATTGACTAAACACACACTACAGTAAGTCTAGAGAAAACACTGAGGAACTCCCAGATTCTCACTGGTTTAGGGGCATGTGCTGGGAATGGCAGACTGAATTCCATTCCAGCAAGCACAAGGCAAGTGAAGCTTCTCAGAACACGTGTGTTCAGTGCTGGGTTCTGAACTCACACATTTGTCACAACTCTGGGTATTGTCCTGACCTCCATGGGACCCACTGGGCACAGAAAGAACATCAAACAGCAAAGCTGTCACTGCATGTTCTGTACCTCTCCTCACAAAACACTGCTCAGCTCTGGCTGCCCCACCTAACGTCACCTAGGAGGGTATGGAGTTCAGCACAGACAAGAAATCTCAAGCATCCAGCAGAGTCTTCCATACAGGGATGAAACAGAGAGTTAGGAACTGACTTAGGATTAGAAAGCAGATAGGCATGTAAAAAAGGCAAACCTAACAAAGTGATTATCCAGTATATTTGCTTTCTCCACTTCTCAGAATAAATCCAAGTCAATAGTTCAGGAAGACTACAAGCAAAGCAGCTGAAAGTAGAAAGTGAGAAAGTATTTTTCATTTTGCTATGACTGTGGGTAAATGAAATCTCAGGAAAAAAATCTCCACAGTTCATCATCCAGTGCAGAATGGTAACATACCCACATGAATAAAGATATTCAAGTACATATGCCAACAGTGAGTAGTATTTGCCATCCTTTGCCCCCACAAGAAACTCAAACTTTAATCTCATTTTGAGGTGAATAAGAGATTTTCTTTTAAAATAAAACCTCTGAAATCTCCTTCTGTCTGATTTAAAGGCTTCAGTGCTCATACCACGTGCACAGGAATATCCATTCTCCTCAGGGAAAGCACATCAGGATAAAAACACACTCCAGAGAGGAGAGTCATCCCACAGAACAGAAGGGCCTGGTCTCTGTCAGTAAGCAGAGTGGTGTCCCATGCCTCTCTCCTTCTCATTAAGTTGTAGCTCAGCAAAATAATTCACTCTGTACTGAGCAGTAACCAAGCTCATTATCTTTGGCAAACAGACAAACTGCAGAACTGAAGAAAAAACAGATCCCAGAACTGCCTTACCCTGCCAGTGATGAGAATTTATAGCAGTCAAGGACACCTACAGCACCACTCAGAAAGCACAAATGCACCCCAGGAAGTTTATCAGAGCAAATGTGAGAGGTAAAGGAGGCATTCTGGAGAGCAACCAAGGTCAGCAAATCTGGTTAACAGGCAAGAGAGACTGGGGTGGGTAGGGACAAGATGAAGCATTGAGCTGTCATGACAGGGTACCTTAAAGTCAGACAGAGATGCCATCAGCTCATCCAGTTCTCGTGTAGCTGAAGAAGCAGAAATTCGGGTCTGCTGCTGACTGGCAGTGACACGCTGGGGGCTGCTCACCTCGCCCTGGCTCACAGTGATTGCAGGCCTGGCCAGGGGGAAAAACAAAAGAAAATGTTTAGAAGAGTGTGTTTAAACTTGGGAGGGCACTCCTAGACTTGAAGTCCCACTGGTCCCCCAAGTAAGCAGAGCATGAGGAGTCCATCAGCACAGCCCAACCTGGCCCAGCTTCCCCAACACGTGCAGACCCTGCCTCATGTGCGCACTCACGTCGCATCCACGAAAAACAGATGATGCCTGAACATTGATTTTGTTCAGCCAGGGGTATCTGTGCTCAGCTGTGAACCTGAGCTTGAGCAGTCCACCTCTTATGGATGACTTAGGCATTTTTCCATCCAGAATTAGACTGATAAGCACCAGCATCTTCATGCCCCCGCCTGACTTCTGACCCTTCAGACAAAGCCCATCTTCCATCCGTCACTCTCCTGCAGCAGCTGCCCCTACACTACAATCACCCTTCCCCCAGGAGCCCATCCCACCCCACCCAAGCCTGCAACCACCAAAACATTACTCACACTGGGCTTGGCACGGAGCTCTCCAGCTCATCCAGCAGGCTCTCCACACTGGGACGCACATCCTCGATCCCACGGGCGCCATTTCGCTTTGGCTTTTCTTTTGTCGGGGGTGCAGCCTTCCCTCCCCCTGAGCTGCTGTTCTCTGGGACAACATAGTGAGGGCCAGCCACGCTGGGCAGTGATGGGCTTCTGCCAGCCTCATCTGAAGAAAGGGGAGCAGAAACAACCATTCAGAGCCCCATTCCACACACATGCTAATTGCAGGCAAGTACAAAACATTGTCCAGAAATCTTGTGGAACATCCATCTTTGAGGATATTAAAAACTTAACAGTGCAAGGGCATGAGCAACCTAAATTAATTTCTAGTTAGAGGCAGTTTTGAAGTTGGCCTTGCTTTGAGCAGGGTGCTGCAGCTCAGACCTCAAGAGATCCCACCCTTACTACATTAATCTTCGATTAAGAGCTAAAGAGGTCTTAATTAAGATGTTGGAAAGAAAAAGCAAGCTACTATTCTGATTATCAAATTATCCACTCATTCCAAATGTCTTACTATTCCTTACCTGCTGGGAAGCCACTGGCAGGAGTATGTTGAACAGCATTCAGTTCCAGAAGGAGTCTGTCCAGTTCTGAGAGGTTGCTGCCCAGAGAGGAGCTGGTCATTGTGGGAGATGGTTCCGCAGACTTCTGCTTGTTTGGGAAACTGAAGACAAAAGGGAAACGTAAAACTTCTGCACAGAGATACAGCAGAAGGATGGAGAGAAACTCATTAGGTTCCCAAAGTTTACACATGAGCAGTGGTCTTCTCAGGCTGATGCTTTTAGCTCTGAGTGTAAAGAAGATTCGTGTTTTGTGACACCACTAAACAGCCACTGTTATTCTTGTAAATTACAAAAATAGCACTGATGGACAGGGCCTCTGATTTTAGGACTATGTGCTGCCCAGCCCTGTAGGAAAGAGTTAACTGTCTGTGGATCCAAAATGCACAGAACAGCAGCAGAACCATTAGCTCACATACGGGAAAATGACTTGTTTCTGCTGACACCACACCAAGCAGCCACAGCCTCCTCCCTGAGCAAGGGAATGCAGGGCTAGGACAGGCTGGAGAGTGGCAAAGCACAAACCTCAGGTCAGTAGAAGAAACTGAGAAGCAGTAGGATATGTCATAGCTTCTTGCAAAACTCAAGGTTTCCCCAGGCCTTCTCACCTTTGATTTGGGAAACTCTAATCAATTTATAAGAAAGTAACTTGATATTATTTTCTACTGTGTTAAATACAAATGCATGTAAAAAACGCTGTAATTACTGCTAGCCTTATATGGGTGATATAATTTACCACACAGAAATGCAAACTGTTCCAAAGCAGAACTTCCTATCAGTGCAGTGATTTTTACAGCAGTTACACTGTAGTAACAGTCTTTCCATTGTCAATGGCAGGAACATTTTTTTCTCCTGGTTTTACAAAAGAAGAAATAACTTTTAATGCTCTAGAGGTTCTTATTTTATCAAAAAGATAATTTCCAAATACAAAATGGGAACTTCTGCTCTGTGCACAGGACCACATTATGCTCAAAAAGTTGCTATCTAGTAGGTTAAGGACTCTGACACCTGTAACACCAGTGCAAATTATGAATTTCGTAAGGGAAGTTATCTTTCTCTTCAGGTTGAAAAACAAATCCACAACTGCGATCTAAGAACATAATTCATACCGAACCAACACACCAGCTACAATTCACACCAGAACCAAGCCATGCCAGACCCTGGCTCAAGTGGACTTATGGCTGTAATTACCTTCATTTCATACTAATTGCATGCAGTCGTCTGAAAAAATTGCAATTACCATCTCCATTGGGCCATCTCTGGCTGGACTGCCCAGAGAGGAGCTGAGCTCTACCCAGAATTAGTTCTGGTTGGAAGCAACTTCCTGCTCAGCAGAAAGAGCTGGCACACTTAGACTATGACTCCAAAGAAACAGCAGTCTCCAAAGTGTAAAAAGGTGCCTAGGATGAATTTCTGACAGCCTCTGCATCACTTACCCCTGTGTCAGCAGAAAGGTCTGTCCTACTGTGCAGGCTACTCCTCCAGCCTCTCAGAGTGAGAGTAGCTGCCTTTGCAAGTGTAAACTTGTTATCCATCAATCACCTACTGAAATCAAAGTTTTAAAGTTTGAGTTTACCTGAAAACTCAAGCCTCTGCACATCCCTCCAGGCCACAAGTACTGAGTTCCCTAGAACTTTTGTGCTGTTTAACAGGAGGGTGGATTTATCACTTGTGTCTGGATCATATCCTTCACAACACAATCCAGATCCTGCTGTGTCTGATGGATCCTTAACCTCAAGCAGCTGAGCAAGCTGAAGGGCCGGGTCAAGGTTTGATGTGAGTGTCAAAGTTACAGTGCCATGTTACAAAAGAGGCAACCAAAGCTGACACACAGCAATGTAACACACTGGGGGAACAGTGTTTGTTTCCACTTATAGAAGGCAGCTTGACCCTCAGCAGGCTCAAGTTGTGAGCCGGGCTTATCTCTTAAAAGAGACAGGATACCTGTAGACGTGTTCCTCTTCGCTGGCACGGGGAGTAGGAGAGCTGAGCCCGTCTCTAGGAACAGAGGCACTGGAGCTTTTGGCACTAGAGCTGTATATAGGAGACTGGGACTGAGGCTGTGGAAACAAGATTTGCGTTGGAAACAGTGAATACAAAACAAATATGTACACTACTGCATTACAAACCCATGCACTGACAGGGCAGAACAAAAAAATAAATCTATCTGCTCTTTAGTCAAGCCAATCTCTATCAGGTGAGCTACACCAGGAACAACAGTTTTCCTCTTATTTCAGACCAGCCTGTGAGTCACAGCTTTGTGCTGGAAACCCCCAGTCTGCCTTCCACAGGCTCAAGACAGATGACTAACACTAATCTCATCACACCACCATTTTGTCAGCACTATGACGATGGCTTTCGAATTCTTTTCTGCCATTTGTTCCAACCAGTTAGTTCTAATAAAAATTCCCACCTCCCCCTATTCCCCTGCTCCATCATAGCCAAAATCATCCTCGCATCTTCCTATCCGTCCTCCTTACTGTGCTGAGAGATCCTGCAGCCACAAAATGAGCACCCTTCCACCTGCACACACCCCCTCACCTGCTGCTGGCCGTATCTGGGTGTGCTGGGCTGCCACTGGTCCAAGGGGTCGATCACGGTGCCATTCAGGGCCTCATTGGAAGGCGGTGGGGGCACCGGGGGTGGCACAGCAATCTCCTGGTACGTGTGGTTTCCAGTTGGATAGGAGTAGGGAGTTTCCTCTGTGAGAAATACTGGTCGTTTGGAGATATGGGAGGTGGTGGATTCCAGGTCTGCCAGTAAGGCGTCTGCAGGAAAGCAAAAAAAAACCCAACAAAATGGTAAAAGCCTGGACTACAGCTTTGTCTCTTTCTTCTCATTCAGTGTATCTGTATCAAAAGTTTTTTGGGAGGACTTTTCATCTAGGGTAATCTACCAAATGCCCTGAAAAACACTACTGCCACTCAAGAATGAACTAGTTAA
Source organism: Aegithalos caudatus (assembly GCA_013389925.1). NCBI lineage: Eukaryota > Metazoa > Chordata > Aves > Passeriformes > Aegithalidae > Aegithalos > Aegithalos caudatus. The sequence goes on along the minus strand of WEIU01010616.1, from coordinate 29,786 downwards.
TCAAACATCTACTACAAAGAAAACACCAAGATATAACAAAGCAGCCAGAAAAGCTGTGTCAGTCTCAGATTTTTGCCGTAACTGGAAAAACACACAACAACAGGAACTCGTAGTCCTACTGCACTCTGCAGAAGTGTAACCTAGGCAAGCCTGTTCAGAGATCTACTCCAACAGGATACTGACACAGACTAATTACAGGCCCCACATCATCACATTTACTGTGGCCGCAGGCACTGCTTTCTGCAGGAAACAAGATCTCAGGAGGTGTTTTCTCCTGAGTCCAAGGTAGTGGAAGAAACATGAAATGTTCAGATCAGTCCATCAGTGCAGCAGGAGAACATACTTCAGTTCTCCTAACAAAAATCCCTCAGTACACCATACAAACAGTTAACAAGTTTCCAGAGGCTGCCAGGTAAATGCCATTTCTTTTGGAAACAATTCTTAACTAGATGGGTGGAGACTGCCCACAAATTCCTCAAGAAAAGGAAAATGTCCACCAGTTAGAAACACTGTCACTCATGCCAGGCAGGGGACCCACATCACACAGCACTTCACAAATATCGTATAGTCCTGTCAGACATCAGGCATTAAAAGACATTCCCAGCTTTCTGGATTTCTCCCTGCAAATGTATCCTCTGCCCATTCCCAACCCTGCACTCCTCTGGGGTGAGTCAAAGGCACATCCTGACCTGCTGGACCTTCCAGCCTGTACACCCACCCTGCAGAACCCCTTGCAGTCCCTGCGGGGGAACTCCGCTGAGCGCCTGCACGTCTGTGCTGCGCTCACTTTCCAAAGAAAACTTCCCTGGCCACGTGCCCAGCTTTCCACTGGGGCAGCAGCACCAGTGCACACCTGCAAGGCTGTCAGTTCACCAGAGACATCAGTGCTCTCCATGTAACAGCACCAGGACACACGTGGCAGGTCCCTTTGGAGATGTGGAATTCAGCCAGAAAACAGAAAAGCACCTTCAGCAGAATTAGGAGGGGACACTCTGTGAACCCCCCTGGATCTCCCTCCCCCCTGCACAGACCCAGCTGTGTTCAGAGACTCAGCAGGCCCCTTCTCCTGCACACAGCAGGTACCTGACACTCAGGCTTGGGGCACAGGGCTCAGCCTGAGCGTGGCCACCCTGCAGTCCCCCAGCGGGTCACAAGGAGCTGGAGCTGGCTGGTGGCACCAGAATAGCAACCAAGCAACTGCTCACACTAATGGCTGCCCACAGCTCCCCGGGCAGCACCTGCCAGCCCTGAGCCACTTCCTGAGCACAGCACTCCACAGCAGCCAATGCACTTAGCATGCCTTCAAGAAAATGTATTAGAAGAGGACAGTATTATTGCATTACAAGATGAGGAAGGTGCCGCTTTTATATTCACTCTTTTCAAAAAACCAAAGCATCACTAAAGAAAAAATAAGCAGTCCTGCACTCTGAGAACAGAATACAGCCATTAACAAATGAAATACTGTGTTAAATTATTTCTATACACCTTTCATTTAGTTAAAAAGATGCTCCAAACCATTAAAGTCACACGATCTATCTTCCTAAAGGGACCAAAATATCCCAGAAGCAGATTCTCTGAAGGGACACAAGTATTCTGCAGCTGGGGAAAAATGCAATGAATCTTTTCAAGCAAAAGAACAGCTGGTGGATTCCAGAGTGAAAGGCACATACCTCCAGGGAACTGCCGCTGGACCGCAATTCCTACAGTCAGGCAGGTCCTATGACTGGAGGTTTCACACACAACCTCCCAGAGAAGTGCCTGCCGAGAAGGAGTGGTTTTTGCTTCTCCCCTCCAATGACAAAGGAAATCAAACTCCACCAGGAAGTGAAAATCCCGTGAGGGTGTTGGGCTCCTCCGGCCCTGCAGAGGGGACGCAAACCATTTTTCCACCCTCCACCTCCAGTCCTCAGTGCAGGACCGGCGGCTGTAACCATCTCGCCACAGAAACCCCTGCTCGGCTCCTCTCTGTGCTGATGATCCATGGGACGGTCACACACCGTCTTTTTCTGATGACACAGACTGAGCTCGGCTACACACACCCGTTTACTTTTACAGGTCTGCGGAAGAAGGGAGGTCTGCAAATACCAGGAGCACTGAGCCCCACGGCTGTGAAGGAGTTAAGATTAATGATTAACCTTCCCCATACCCTCCCCCTTCCTGACTTGGGGAAACAAGGCAGAGCCGAGGAATGGAAAGCGGAGGGAGGAGGAATCCCTCGGTTACTCGAACTAAACTCCAACTTTACAATTGACATGGAAGCAGCTGCACGAAGGCACCACCCCAAGCCAGCGGGACAGGAAAGGCGCTCACACACCGATTTCCCGATGCGAAAGGACTTCTTGTGCTTGCTCGCCCCCAAATCCTGCAATCCCGTGTCCTCCCTTCCCTGCGCCCCCGCCGCTCCAAGCTCACAGCCACGACAGACGGAGTCTTCCCCATTCGCGTCCCTCCCCGTTGCTGTTCCCGGATCCAAACCCATCAGCAACCACAGCTCCCTAAAACTCTGCTGAAATGGGAAATTACTCCCGTTTAAAGGGCCCAACACCAGCAGCAGGACATCCCCAGCGAGGGCAGGGTGAGAGTGGCAGTAGCACCGTCCCACCCCACGGACATCACCCTGCCAGAGGGAAGCGACTCCCCAGTCCGCAGGCACGGGCTGCCCGGCGCTCCCCTGGAGGTCAGCCCAAGGAGTTCCACAGTCCAGAGCATGACTTAAGGCTATTATTCAAAACCCAACCAAAAATTAACCAAAGGGATTAACATTTTGTTTTCCATTAAGTACTTCATCCCACGAGCTCCCAAAGCACCGTGCATTTATTTAGGATTTGTGCAACTACCAGAAGACAATATGAGATAAGAGATGAGGGGAAAGAAGGGAGATTTATTAATGGAAAAAAAAAAGCATCGCTCTCTCTTTTGCAAAAGGGACCAGCATCTGTAACCTGATGAACTGTGACAGGGATGCCGTGCCTTGTGCAGTGCTGCACCTCCTGTCACAGCACTGAGTTCACTACAGTGGCTGCTCCTTAAATGGAATATTAAATGCTTCAACAGAAATATTAAAGTCTCAATCGATTTACTGGGTAATGAAGTGTTCCTGCCCAAGGTGACTCCTGAGGGACAGTGCTGCAGGACGTGTGAACCAGCCAGTCAGTCCCCACAACCCGTATGAAGCAAGGCAGTGACTGGGGCCAGTGCCCAGCGCACCATCCATCAGAGGGCACCACCAACACCCTCACAGGGACAGAGCTCGCCAGTGCCTCCACCTCACCTGTTCAGCCCTCCAAGGGCCGGGAACCTGTCCCTGTTTCAGGCACACAGGAACTCCCGGCGGTGCCACGTGTGCTGCACCTCCCCACGGTGACCGCATCTTCACAGCAGCTACCGCGCAGAGCTCCGGAAACAACGGCACACACTGACCTCACCACAGCCTCACCACTGCCCCAAATACTCTCTGGAACACCACAGACACAGCTCCAGGAGGCAGAACCTCCCACGGATGAAGACCGTAGATTTAGTTATTGCTAGAGAAGAGATCTAACCATTTTGTCACAGTAAAGGATAAGCAGACAGTTCTAATGGACCTTCAAACCATGTCTCCTCCCCAGGATCAGCCCTCTCTCCACTCTCACCACAAGCCGTAACACAGCATGTGCAGGGCTGGTCCTCCACGGGCTCAGGTAACCTGGCCAACCACCTGGTAAAGCTGTGTGAAAACATGGAACAGAAGGACAGAGTCTTCCTCCCCTCCACTGGACAACCCAAAAATTACACACTCGATAGAAATTGTGTTTAAGCCTGAGGGCTACTTAAACCACAACCTCCCCAGTATGGGAGGACATTGCTGTTTGCATTCAGGTGGGTTTTCTACATTTACTTTCCTGTGGAGGAGGGACAGCTGAAGAATGATACCACATTTGACACCTTTACCACTCACTACAAAGCACTCCAAGACACCTGGAGTTCCAGGAACATTAGTTTGCTCCTCTCTCTCTTTCCTCACTTTGGCCAAAGATCATTCTTAACTATGAGATCCTTGGGATTCTGGTCTACAAATCCTCCACACCACTCTGCACATCAGTCAGAGATATGTACAAGCAGCCCTTTAATACCAACTGCATTGCTTCAAGGTAATTCCCAGCAAAATTCCCAGCTGTAATTCCCAGCAAAAGCAAAAGCTCTGCTGGTGATTTCAACAGCTCAGGATAAGAACTCTCATGTTGATGTCCAATGCGTTGAAGCACTCAGAAAATATCATTTCTACCACCAAAGTAGCAAGATGGAAAAGCAGGACAAATGCTTAGGCTAAGCCCCATTTACCATTTCAAGCTGCACTGAAAAGAGCAACTTGTATGGTGCACATTCCTGTGCTATCTCCCCAGCCCACAGCTCCGTGGGCTGAGAACAGCTCAGGCATTCCAGGGGCTCCAAGGCAGCCTCCTTGGGCATCGCTGCGTGTCAGCACTCGCTGGCCTGCAGCAGATGCAGCATCCTGCAGCAGCAACGCCTCTGTGCAGCCAGGGGCACATTCCTCAGCTTCCCACAGCCAGGGTCTGCCTGACACTGAGCAGCAGCACCAGCCATGGGGTCACAGCACTGCTCTACAGTCTGCAACAGCAATGGGTAACACCGGGGCCCCTTTGTACTGATGCACACATCAACTCCCCTTTCTAGGAATTTGAGCTGCACTCAGCCCCCTTAAATAGAGTGAAGTTACTAAAAAGAAATGTATAGAGTTATATATATTTAGATGTATCTTCCCATGCATATCAAAGCATTCTTTGTTCACTTCCCCTTTCCTCTGCATCTCAAAAATGCTCCTGGATTAAGGTGACACAGTGAAGCAGAACACATCATGGACTAGGTTCTGAAAAAACCTACATGACAAGGCATTAACAAATTCTCATTTGCCAACTGACATCAAGCAGCTTTTCAATGCTAATTTTCCCTCAAGCAGTAAATAATTTTCCACTATTCATAAGCCGTTTAGAATTTATCTCTTTTTTTAAGTGAGGCGATTTAGAGAAATCTAAATTTGCTTTCCTCTGGAGAAAGGATTTCCATATGCCGCTCATCTCTCACAGCAACTGAGGATTATTAAGCCATGCTGACACAGCAAGTCACAGCATTATCAATATAGAGAGTAGATCAAAAGGATGGTGGTCAATTTTCTTCCACATCTCATCTGCTGCTGGGGAGGAAATGGAAGCATAACTGAAGCAAGATAGTTCAAATGCCTCAGATATCAGCCTTTCATTTTCAACAGCCGAAAGCCACATCTGCACATGTATCAAACCACACATTGCTGTAACTCTGCTTCTTGCATGGGACATCTGGAAAGTGAGTAGCACTGGAAATAGGATTCCTCATCCAGCCAGCACACAGAGAAAATGCATTCAGCCACAGAGTCCCATCTCCCCCAGCATCTCCAGTGCCACATGTCCCTGACAGCCCAGACACAGCACACTGGGCAATCAGGATGAGATGTCTGAGCACAAGCTACAGAATTTCCTCTGCTGCAGCTGCACAGAACAGGTACCTGCAGCTACCCTATTTCTCCCCTGCCTCTATACACCCAAGTAAGTAGAATTGCTGCAAGTTTTCCTGGTCTAGGCAGCAGAAGATTCCTAGAGGACTGGCAGATAGAAATAAAAATCAAGATACCCCTGAGGACAGCTCTCAGTGAGGACACAGACTTTACACTCTAACCACGTCTCACTCAGCATCAGATGAATTGCAGACCTCTCACTGGCAGAATCACACACCATTCTCCAGCCCTTTTTTCTTAATACCTGCAGGATGCTGAATTCAAATCCTTGATTTTTGCTGTCCCCTAAGAGAATGAGGGGATGGGAATTGCATGTCCAGAACTGAAGTTTGAGCTTGCAGCCTCACCTGAGCCACCTCTTTGCAAAATCCCTGAATGCAAACTTTAAAAATCTCATTAGGTTCAAATAAGTCTTCCCCCCACCTCCAGGAGTAAATGCAGCTCCAGCTTACATATAGGGAGACAGCTCAAGGCAGTAACCCAATCCCTGGCACGACAGTTTTATGTTGTGAGTAACTGCAGAGGAATGGGGAGCCTGGGTATATTTATCCTATTAAGTAGCTTTTCAAAAGAAATATTTGCAGTGCTCTACAAGACCTGCATCAAGAAGACTTGCTGGAGCCTTGCTAGGATTTCTCACTTCCCTGGAGTTTGACTGCAGAAGGTGTGGGGAGCTCCAAACACCAATGGGAGGAGTTCCCATTCTGATTTTCCTCAGCAAAATGGAAGAGCTTTATCAGAAATAGGAAAATCATGAACAGGTAAAGGCAGGCATTGAGTTCCAGGTAAAAGACATTTATTAACAGGTTCTTAAGGCATTATATTCTAATCAATGCTTTTAAATGCAAAAATATCAGAGACTACAAAAGCAATAAAATACAAAAACTACATTCAAAATGAGACCTTAAAATCTCAAAGTGCAATTAGATTCTCTTAAAATTGTCAAGTTCCCCAGTTCACAAATACAGAAAAGCAAGTAGAATAGCTTGGCTTACCATGTAAAACATTTTGAGGAGATGACTTTTAAAAGCTTCCCAAAATTTAACCAGTATGTCAAGAAGGTGGTTAGAACACAGGACACAGAAAAGCTCTCAGCTTTCTTGTGAAGCAGGGGTAGATTGTTATTTAAGATACACAAAAAGTCAAGGCACAAAAGGTAAGTAATTTTCCAGACCTAACAACTGCTGGAGTATCAGCACAGAGCAGCCACTGGGATATTTACTTCACATTGCCCAGACCTGCCCAGAGAAAGTTCAGATTGCATGGTCAGTAGAATCATTCAGCTCTCTCTTTAATGTACTAATGTTTAAAGCCTTGTGCTTTATCAAGGTATTGGTGCAAGTCATGCCTTGTGTCGCTGCTTAACAAAAAGAATGTCCAAAATTATATCAACATGTGGTATGGCAAATTACAGTAAAGACAATAGCCATCAACATTTTGAAGCTTCTCTCTACTTTCATACCAAAACTTCCCCTTAAAATTAGCAAAACTTTGCATTTGTAGCACTGATTTACAAACTTGTGTGGGTGCTCCCAAAAAGCTTAACAGCAAAGGCAAGCTCCCAGCAGCAGTTATGCCTGGCTACCCCAGGCTGCAGAGACAAAGTGAGCAAGGATTCATCCCGTGACAGCCAGAGCTGCTGTCAGAACCAGGTGTGGCAGCCACCCTGAATCCCTTCTGTGCCACAACTGGAGTGAGCCTAGCCCAGCACAGCAGCCCATGCACCCAGCTCTGAGCACCACCAGCAAATGTCTGAACAAAGACAAGACGCTGCAGGGTGAGATGTGGTCTGCGTGAGCAGCTGCAGCACTGACTGTGGCTTCCTTTCCCAGCCACTGAGACCCAAGCTGGAGAGTTCATTCTAGAGGTTGTGGCCAACTAACTGGTCACAACTAACATGCACTACTACCACCCCAAGCCTGGGGTTGTAAAAGAGTGTGCAAATACAGCCTTTGTGAAGCAATTTCAGGAACTGTTTATGACGAACTTCTCACTCCACATTTGGGGATGAACTGCAAACTCCTGGAGTGCTCTGGCTGTAGTTCCAGCAGAGCTGACACCATCACACACTGCCAGTATAAGGGAAAGGCCCAGGGATCCCCCTTCCCCAGCATGCAAACCCAGGCTGTTCCTGGAACTTACCCTGCTGATCACCAGGCACTTTCTAAACTAATTCAACTTACTAATCCAATAAAAGTTTGCTGAGGTGTTGGTTTCATTTTTTTTTTAGATAAACTCATTAGGTTTCTTGGAAGCACAGCTCCAACCACTCTATGACTTAAGTAGCTTTTAGAAAATGTATTTAAAAGACCAATGCCAGAAGTGAGTCCTTGTTCAAGTACGTGAATAAAATTTCTGCTTTAAATGGAAATGCTCTACTTTCACCTTCAAGACTCAGGCCAGAACACAAATTGTAAATCCAGCCCATCCTGCCATTAGTTGAAAGAAATCACCTACCCTCCTGTCAGGCTCCCATAATTCATCTGCAGCTCAGATGCAGACCAGAAAAAAAGGCAGCCTGAAAAGATGCAACCAGCAGACAGCTCAAACTGAAATGCTCCTTATTCTGGAGACACCCCCCCACCATTGCCTGCTGCTTCCACCTGAGCCTGCACTGACATTTTGGCTTTCCAGCCCCAGAACTGTGACACGGCTCAGCCCTAGGGCTGCACGTGCCATGTACCCACTGATGCTCTCATTTGTGCTGTTGAGCTGAAGAGTGAGCTTTTGACAGAGGCTTCTGACCATAAAACTGAAGGCAAGCCAACTCTGTACGCAACAAAAACCCAACAGAAGCCATGAGGTGAGCTCAGACCTTCCACCAGATCCCTCTGATGGGCAGGAGGGTTATTTGTGTGTGCGTGTGCTGAAAAACCATTAATGTCACCACTAGATCCTTCCTGGATCTGCCCACAGCACTTCCTTGTAAATGAATGCATTGCTGTGACACCCAGACCTGCAGTGGTGCATGTGTGTGCAGGGTGAGGGTGCTGGAGCCCTGGGCAGCATCACGTGGAGTCAGCAGGTTCCTGTGCAGCCCAGCAGCTGCAAGGCTCTCAAGGGCACAACATTGTAGGACACAAAAGCAGCTGAGCAGTCCCAGCTTGACACCAGCAGCCCCTGGGAGTCACAGCCCCATTCCTTGAGGGAGCACCTCAGATCCACCTCGTGTCACCTTGGATGCAACAGGCTGGGAAATCCTTCGGCTGCTGGCTCTGTTCACATCACCCAGCTGGCAGGGAGGTAACCTAATCTTAACTAGTTCCACAGGGCATGGGATCACCAGCCCAGCATGCTGGCTGAGAGACAGAAGTGCTTAAAGATTGAGTCAGCACAGTTTCCTGGATAAAACCATACAAATCCACAGCACTCCCTGGCCTACAGTCCAAGTCGTGTGAAGGAGCCACAAATGATTTTCCCATAGGACCAGAATTTTTCCACTTAGCTCTTTGAACACTAAACTAGACTCTAGCTTAAACTGGCTGAGAGAAATGAACCACCACCTACAAAAGAAAAACACATAGTTAACCTACATTTCACCAACTTGCAGATCAAACTTTCATCCCCTTTCCACTGTCTCAGACAGTTCATTAGATGGCTGAGATAATGGAAGTCCCACAAGGTACATAACTGATTTTGTGGTCAGAGATAAATATCCCTCAATATGTCACAAGTGTGCTGAGCATCCTCACACTGAAAGTGATTTGTGTTTTAAGTCCCTTCTCCTACCAGAAGGGAAAATGCTCCAGAGAAACAAAATACCGTTTGAATATGGGGGTTTTTTTTGTTTTCAGACAAAAAGCTACTAAAACCAAGTGTAGCCTTTTGAAGTTCTTCGAATGAACCTCAGCTGTCCAGTCCACTGCCTTGCCTATCACATTCAAGAGCTGGCAACAGAAATACCAGGAAGAACAAACTCTTACTGGCACTGAAGATCCAAGGGCAGCCTAGAGGAAAGCAAGGCTGGCTGTTGTACTCCACACCTATTGCCTCCAAGAGGAGCACTCAAACTGAGCAGCAGCACTGTGACAGCTACAGAGGCTGTTCCCTCCCAAAGGTGTGTCCTCCCATTTATTTCTCATTTCCAGAAGTGCTGGGTTATTTCCTGCTACATACAGCATCTTCTTTTTTATAGCATAGCTTTCTCCACACTTAAAGTGAAAAGACACAGCTTATATTTACTTCCCTCTGTTTATAGTCCTGAGCAGCAAACAGCTCATGCCAAGAAAAAACACCCTATGCTAAGACTGGCTGCCTAAAACTGAATTCATGTTCCAGCTTCCTGAACAAAAATGTTTTCAGTTTCACAGCTACCAAAGGCTCCTGAGAATGCCAGATCCAGCTACACAAGCCTTGAATGCCTGCAGAGATTGAATCATGGTTGTGTGAAGCAGAAACAGAAAACAATCCTTTGTGTGGTTCCTTTCCATGTAGATTCACTGGACTGTCTGAGTCCTGAATAACAGGAAACCATTTCCAAAGATGGATAAGTGCAGTCAAAAAATTCTTCCACTGCTCCATGAACAATCTTCAGGAGAATGAGGAAAAGCTTGTCAAGGGTTTGTACATCACAGCTGCAGCACATCCTGTGACACAGCGTGTGCAAAAGCTGAACTGACCTCAACGTTTGCACAACGCTGAAGAACACAAAGCTGGGCTCTGCCTCACTGGACAGAGAAGCTGGAGATTGCACAAGAGAAGGACCACAAGGTGATGTGGAAAATGTAACCAGCCTTACCCAGTACTCCAGCTCCTGACCTCCAGGGATTCAGACCACTGTGATTTAAGTACCACTGTCCTCAGATGATTATTCCACCCATGATTTGCAGCACTTATCACAGAGAAGCCTTTTTCAGTCGCATTTTTCAGTCACAGCTTTCACACCTCCACACCCTAAACCTGAATCTCCACACATTCCATTTTACATTGATAGAACTGGTTGTAGCCTGCAGCAACTGCAGGCAGTGAAGTCTGCAGCCACTGCACCTGAATCCCAACGAGGCTCACAAATCAGAATCCTCATCCTAACAGTCACACTTCCTTGATAGCACAAAAGAAATGTACCTTTCAGAAATGGAGAACCGAGATGCAGTCCTGAACAGCCCAACATAACATGGCAAGTACATATTATATCAGAACAGTAAGCAATTCTGACTCTCAGGCCTGTACTAAAAATATTTAAGTTGGAATTTCTCAGCCTGAATCTGCAGTCTGCTATGAGCTCCACCTGCCAACAAGTCTTTTGTCAGAATCCTCTCCTTTTGGAAGCAAATTGACTGGTGTTCAACAGGCAGTTAGAGCTAGCCCTGTAAGAGATCACAAGGAACAACTATCTGCACAAATTAGAGAGTCTCCATTTCTCTCCCTGTGTGTCAGCTGTGAAACTGGAAACAGCTTTGGGCTCCAAGGAGGGTAAGTACAGCCTCTGACAGTCTTCTCCTGGAGTGGCTCTTCTTATGCAAGATCTATTTCTGATCTCTGCCTGACAGCAAACACATTCTCTGGCATTTCCAGGAAGTCCTAGACAAAGGCAGTAGCAAATGGCCAATCCTGACCCAACTGTCTCTGGGAGGGAGGTGAGTTGGCTCAGACTCAAGCGAGGGACATTGCTCTGTACAAACAGGAATGAAATGGCATCCTGGCCAGTTTGGTGGGAGGAACAGACTGGAGCAAGTGTAAACATCTTACACAAACAACTAAACAGTTAACACCTCACTACAGACCTGGGCTGGATTTTAGCCTACACTCTAGATGGGAAAAAAAAAAATCAATAAACCCAAAACCAGTAGTAACCAATACACTGCCTTTTTTAGTCCTTTATTTATCGTTATGCATGCAAAATATTTAATTAACCCTTTTCATGCATGTCATAAGAATTTTCATTTGCTGCTGGCTTCCCTCTGAAAGTTTCTAGTAGTCCAACAGGATCTGCTCTCCTCTGTCAAAACAAAAAAAAATAATAATATTCACAAACACCAAACATGCAGCCACTGAACTGACCCCTCAGGGAAAATTTCCAGGGCCAAGGCCTCTGGACAAAATACCAACTCCCTTGTATTTCTACAGGAAGAGGGGCTCAGCCAAGCCATCTATCTGAGGAACCAGACCCTTCCTGCTACACCAGCGTGCAGCTGCTCCACAAGCACTGGGTCAAAACACAGCGCTGCCATTCTACAAACATCTGACAAATCTGGTACAAAGGAGATCTCCACTAGACAAGAGTCCAAAGATGGAATAGCAGCAGCAGGAAACAAGACACTGGATTTTAAACCACAGCTCTAGTAACAGAAGCTCAAGGCTTTAATGCAGAGGTGTGCAGCACCCAGCTACAACAAGCAACCCTCTACATGCCCACTGAAAACAGGGTAGAAAAGGGCATTTTTTAAGCCCTGCATTGGTATTTGGTTGAGATTTGTACAACTGAAAGTTGTCGTGAACAGCACTGAGGTTACAACCCGTGCTGACCCAGGACACTAGACCTCTTCCAAGCAGCAGCTTAGTGTGAAATCAACAGTGGCAAATCACAACATTGTGAATGCACAGCAGTGGTCTCCAAATCTCTGGGAAGCAGCAATCCTGGTGTGCTTGTGCTCCAGAGCCCTCAGGTGGAAATGAAAAGGGCATGGGTTTGACTTCTCAAGGAGACCCCTCCCAACAGCTGTAGGGCACTTGTCAGCTTTGAGATCCTAATTTGCTAAGTGCTGATTCTAACTCATCTAGGGAAGGAAAACATGTTACATCAGGGTTTACAGTGCAACAGAGCACAGGAGTTCCACTGGACAGTGAGCACCCTGGAGTGAAGGATACAGTTTCATAAGATGCAGAAAGGCGAATTAACAGCTCACCACTGCCAAAAATGGAGAGGTTTTACTCCCTCTTGCAGACACGTGCTGCTGCCACTTACTTGCGCAGGCTCTGGCTCTCGCAAGACCCCTCTGTGAACCAGTCCAACAGAATATTCACCCAGTGGAAAAAAAGCTGACTGTCTCCTTTTGGGTCAGGGAAGAGATGAGCACAGCAGCCAGCAGGAAGAGCTGTGTCCAAACAGCACAGGAGGAGGAAGGATAAGTACAAGTAAAGCCACCTCCCCCTTCAGCAGCAGCGAGCCCTGGTACTGACACAAGCAGAGCAGGACCCCACCCCAGCAGCACACAGGTAACCACAGAGTCAGCAACAACCCTGCTGAGGACCCCTGTGAGCCTCCCCATCTGCTTATGTAAAAATGGGTTTGGACACAGTCACAGACAAAATACTGTCAGAGCTTGCACATTCCAAGTTAATTATCTGCCTTTTTAAAAGTAACGGAAACAGGAAAGCATGTGGACCCTATTACCAATAAAGGGAAGAGTAGGATTTGCATGGTTATGCAATAATAGACATGGAACTTGAGGGGGAAAAAAATAGCATCTTTTAAGCTGTGGAAATCCTATCCGAGCAGCATAAACAGATCTGAATATAGACCCATCTAGGCAAAGTGCCAGTTACAAAATTTGAGACACACTTAAAGATTATGAAATAAAGGACTGAAACACTAGTGTAAATTCTGAATTCATTAAAAGAATTCTGAATTTGTTAAAAGCATTAGAAGCACAAATTCTGCCAATGAGATGTAGAGTGCCCTGGCTACCAGCAAGAGGAGGATTCCAGTAATAAAGAATGGGGAAACTAAAGAGACTCTGTAATCATACCCATATTTAGTACAGTCTTATTGAGGCATTCCTATCCTGAAGGCTCTTAGATGGGACATCAGAATGCAGACTTGACAGATTTTAGTTCTTGAAACGTATATTTTTCATTAGTTTCAGCAATTTCCCATTCAGTAAGTAACAAGCATAGCTCCCAAGAGCATAAATGCAAAGAGCATTCAACAAATGGGAATCTGCCCTTAAAAAAAAACAAGGTATCTCAAGTTTTAAAAGTCTGTGTCAAGAAGGAGATACAGAGTCCCAGCAAATCTCACCCAGATAAAAAGTTGGTATATTGAGATATAAATAAAGACTTACTGGCTTGACCTGCCAACCACTCTGACACTCTGAAGTGGGTTGCTTCCCTTTTTTTTTAATGGGAACTTGTGTCAAATGTCATATGTGGTTTAACTGGCTTGTTAAAAATCTAATTACTAAGAAAGTACTCTCAAAATGGTGGATGTTTCTTTTAAGAAGTTCTCATTTCTGCAACAGGGTGGGAGCAGACTTGGAAGCAAAACCAAACTCTTTGTAAGCCAAAAAGTGTAAGTCATCAGCAGCAACTGACTTTACATGAAGCACTGCCAAAAGCACAATGTAAACTCACAGAACAGGGCAGGGGGAAATGACAACAAAATATTTCACATTTTTCAGTCGTGTGGATCTTGGTACTACTTATAACTATAATAGGTAGAAAGTTTTAAAATGAAGCTTTTGGTCTGATGACCACTGCACTGTAACTTAAAAATAACCCAAGTTATTGCAGATAGTGGGCAAGCTTTGAAAGACAACAGAGCACAAAGGGCCAAGAAGCACATGGTTAAAAATCCAGTTAAAGCAGCTTCTTTCCACTTTAAAAGCAGCTTCTGGGAATGAAAGGAGGACAGTGTTTCAGAAATGAATGTGGGAACTGGTCCCCTGGTCCACTTTGGGAGATGTGGGTGGCAATTCGGAGACTGCTGATGGCTCTATAGCTGCAGAGCTCTGACTTAGTTTATTTTTTTTAGTACTGGCAGAAGAATGTGGCCCAAAAGTTTCACAGTTTCATTACAATGGCCCACTGCAAGAAAGAAAATTGTTAAATCTAGACAGAAAACTAACATTTTTAGAATTGGAGTATACTGGAGCCAGTGATGGAAAAGAGTTGGAGAATGTTTAAGGTTTTCTTATCTCTTCCTACATGAGAAAGTGGATGACCCATCACTGTGCCTGTCATCTGGCATCATGACACAAGTAGCAGTCACAAGTCTCTTGCTTGTTTCAGCAGCAGCAAGAGAAATAGTGAGGATATTTTACCAAGAGCAGTATTAATAAAGCAATTAAATGCATGACAGCTTCTTCATCTCAGTGCCCTGAACACAAGCTGTTGTTGTTATTTGATAAAGAAAAATTTTATTCTATCAACCAAAGGCTGTTACTCACAAAAGAACTCTTGACCACAGAAAAGAACAACTGAGAAAAAAATTACAAAGACCAAAGAGAAAGTCGATTTTTGAGAGGTAGGGATGAGTAAGAGAGACCGATCTCCAGCACTGACCAAAAATGGAAATGGCAGCAATACTGAAATAGAAGCAGCATGAGGATAAACTTCCCTTTCAGAGGTACATGAAATAAATCCTCCTTCAAATTACTTTCTAAAAAAGGGATATTCAGCATGATCTCTGACTGTCCCTCCACCAATCCTATGATAAAAGTCACCAATCCTCTGAGATAACTGGAGACTGCTTTTCACTAGTCTAGAGAAGTCAAGATTCCCAGTGCCTACATTTCTGCTTTGCTGAAAATTAAGTTGACTTCTTTGTCTCAGCTCATCATGTTCTTCCCTGCTATGCCCTGAACTAGGGCACAGAGGGAAAGAGATGAATTTTCCTATCGAGTACCTGGATGCATGCATATTTTATATGGACATGTACTTACATCACTTTCATCCTGTTACTTCTGTGTAACAAAAATTAACCTGCTCCACCTCAAACCACACAGGCATTCACAGCCCTCAGAGAAACCCATGGACCAGGCTCTGCCACTTTCACATCCAATGTACAAAGACAATGTCCCAAGACAATGTCCCACACATGCACAGCAATGCAACTGCCCCCTCACCAAGAACAATATTCCACTCCCATCTTTGTGACAAATCCAAGCCTAGAGTGTTTAAAGCAGTTGGAAAATAGAGAGACTCCAACTCCTTTCCCCCCTCCAAGACAGAAAACAACAAAAAAATAGCTATTTCTGCCAAGCAAGTACTGAATACACTGCATTCCATTTCATTAAAACAATTATTCAAAAGCCAGCCAAGAATTACATAAAGCTTCCTCCCTGCACCACCCCCAGCCCCTTCCTTCAACCCCTCCTCCCCAGCAAACAGCCTCCCAACCCTGCAAGGACAGCAGAGACACCACTCTGGATGCCTGGCACCCCACTGCCTCTCCCATCCCACATACAGCATTTTCCAGACCCAAGCAATACAATCAGGGGGCTCCAGCAGACCCAGACAGCCCAGAAGGTCTCAGAGTTTCACATCACCATGGCCATACCATGGGGTTCTGTTTCAAGCAGATTTCTCCCTCACATTTGATGGGAAAATAGCACCCAGCAAATGAAGCCCTTAACCAACCCTTGCAGAAAAATGAATGATAACCCAACAGATTTTCTCTCTAACTCACACCAAGGCTTTAAAGCATGACCCCCAAGACAGAAGGTGCTGGAGACATTGGATTTAAGCAGTTAAGAAGTGCAGCAGGAGCAGCATGTCAGAGCAGCTGTGAGACACTGCCCAAGCAAACTGCTCAGGACAGCCAAGCAGTGAATCTCAGATTAAGGACAAGCAGGATAGATTGAAAACTACAAGCTTAGGAACTTGACTGACAAATTCATCTCAAACTCCACAGAGCCACTCCACAGCTCTCAGCCTGACTGACAGTGCTGAGCTCCTCATCTTTCACAGGAGAAATAAAAGGCAGCTTCTTCAGGCCGGTGCAGCTCACCCACTCACAACACTGACTTGGCCACTGATAAGAGATTTCATGACGTGCATGAAATGGCATTTCATTCCCTCCCCCAGTGCTCCAGCTCTCTGCAGGGATCCTGTCTAACTGCTGGAGCTGCTCACAGCCAGGCAGAATAGTTCCAGCTGTGTGTCACACTGCCTGACCAGGCCTACACAGCCCAAAAAAGGCTCCCATATAAAACCATAATGAACAGGAGCTTCAAACCAGAAGTACTACTCTAGGCACCTTACTCCTGGGGATCATCTCTGCCCAAAAGGGGTCGTTTTCTAGCAGCAAAAAAAAAAAACAAAACCCAAAACAAAACCAAACAACCCAAACCTACTCCCAAGGCAGCTGCTGGTGCTGAGAAACAGGGAGCAATGGATGCAACTAATGGTGAAACAAGATGAGCAGCAGAGACCAGCCAAGCCATCATCTTATTCCAGGTCATGGGGCACCAGTAACCTCAAGTGACATGCAGTTACCCTTAGGCTTTTTTGTCTGACCAACTGAAATTAGAGGCTTCAACCCAAAAGAAACCTTTTCACAGGAAAGACCTGAATTTGTTTGGAACCATGAAAGAGGATAAAACAAGGGAATACTAAGCCCCTAATCCACGGCAAAACATTTACAGCTCTCTTGCCCATGACCTTTTCTACCTCTGGCTTCTTTTACCACCTCCTGCTCTTATTAAAACTCAGCCTAACCACAGTCCCTCAATCACCACAAACTTCCCCATTGCACAAAGTGAAATTCTCTGTTCACCTTCCTCTTCAGCAATGGAAATAAAGCAAGATCCTGTAAGGCATCTAGACAGACACAGGATTAATTCTGTCTGCCAGCTCAGTTCTGTGACAAAAACATGAGACTGGTTTATTCCTGGAGCCCCCATACAGTCTGATTTATAGCTGAGCCATTTAAAGCACAATTCCCCATGCAGAGTGTCATTCAGAAGGTTTATTCCCTGGAGCACCATTTACTTTTTTTTTATGTTCTTCAAATTATTTGCAAAATGTTAGAGGTTTAAACACATGCAATAAACAGTAAAAAACCACAAGAAATCAAGCTGCACTCCATTGCATGCTGCCAGCCAGACACTCAGTACCTCACCCAGCAGAGCCATGTAGGCAGATGTGCACATGGCAGTGAGAACACTGAGAAATGGCACAAGCTACACTGGACAACTTCAGACTATCTCATCATCATTTCAGTAACTTGAACTGAACTTGTTCACAGTGTACAGACAGCCCAGCTCAGGGGAGAAGGAGCCAAGCACTAACAATGCAGGCTGCCTCCCCCTGTGGCCTGTCGTAAGTTCTCTTGGCTCCCTAGTTTATGGTTGTCTCAAACTGCTTAGATAAATTTCCCATGTAAATTCAGAGTATGTACTGTCTGCTAAAAGAAAAAGCTGCATTTGTGTGAGCAGAAAAGGAGTTTACTAGCCTCCTAAACAGCACTAACACATAACCTCAGGGACTCAGTTCCTGTAACCAAAACACCAACACCAAACTTGTTCCACAGCACTCCAGTTGCCATTTCAACTTGTTTGCTTCATTGGGATTTAAAAACACACATGCACAGAGAAAGCATGGATTTTAACAGCCATCAGCCAAGGACTGTCCCCAGCTAGCTGATTGCTGCTGGGGCCACTTGCAAAGAG
Organism: Aegithalos caudatus; assembly: GCA_013389925.1. NCBI lineage: Eukaryota > Metazoa > Chordata > Aves > Passeriformes > Aegithalidae > Aegithalos > Aegithalos caudatus. The sequence goes on along the minus strand of WEIU01010616.1, from coordinate 11,906 downwards.
AATGCACATGAATGAGAAAAACAGCTAAAAGTGATATGAGAAAGTCATCACCCACCTACTATTTTTATGGTATATCTTTAGCACACAACATTCTTTGAATGACTTCATAACACTCTGTGGTAAAGGGAAAGACTAGGGTAGAACTACTGCGGGGAACTTGGAAGGGAAAGGAAATCTTTTCTCCCTACTCACAGCCTGTCATAAACGGGGGTTGAAGAAAGGATGAGCAATCAGAAAGGCAGAGAGGGAACATTCAACAGGACTGAGAAAGGACTAAAAACTTGTAAATCTAACTCAAACTTGCCACTGTAAACTTTTCCAGCAGTGGTGACGAGAAAAGCTTGAAAGAAGCTTTTCAGCTGGAAGCTATTTCAGAAACACAAAGATCTCAACCAACATAACCACACTTTGCAGGTAAGGAGTAATTACCCCTGTTTCACAGACAGACAAACAACATGCCTTAAGTTAGGGTGCATTTTTGAGGCTGTGGATAAATGGTTACCTTATGCTATATTAAACATCACCCACAGCTAAACGAGGTGGCCTCACTTCTCAGTCCACCATCCATGTAAAAAAATGACTTTGAGAAGAATCGGCTTGCTGACCCAGTTAACTGTCCAACAGTTATTGTGGACACAAGCAAGGGAGATGGCCACAGGGAAGACCTCAGCAGCCAGCAGTCAAATCAAGTGAAACCAATTTGAAATCACAACTTTAACCCATCCAGCTTCAACCAAAGTGGAAAGTAATGGTGCCACTTCTTGCTTCTACCCTGCACTACTGGATGTAGTAATCCTGCCACAAATGAGACAGTTCCCTCCCTGCTTACCATTTTAAAATGCAATATCCTAACAGTCATGATAACCTGTACTCCCAGGGTTTGTTACTAAACCTCAGTTAGTTAGGACAGGCCTGAAGTGAGCAAGGAACTCACTCCCTAAACCTCATCATCTCATCACAGCGTGAGAAAGCTTCCCACAGACAATGTCTCACTTTCAGGCAGCTGGAACAGAGGAGAGTCTTCATGAACAGCTTCCGCATCAGACAGAAAGGGACACGCAGGATCAGTACACAAAGAGGAAAGTGTAGGCTGAGACCAGAGCAGGAAACTGGGACCAGAGATCCTATTCACACACACTGATTTTCCACTAGCACACACAACTGCATTCAGAATCTGCTCTGGCCGTCTCCAAAGCTGTATGAGATTCTGGATATCACAACTAACACATTAGTTTAATTCAAACAGATTTATTTTGTGGCCATGGACAGACTTTTCCCCCCCCTCTAGTTACAGAGTTTTAATGTAAGGGACTTATCTGTCTGTCTGAGCAGCAGATCAGAAAACCAACTCTGATCTAAATAGAAGTCCATTATTAGTCCTTGTTCTGCTGCCAGAATTTAAAATTTTAGCTGTCATTTCTACATTTTCACAACTTGTATCATATAATAGACTTCAAAGGGCAGGAGGTGAGGAAAAAGGGGTCCAGAGAAACTGAGGTATCGTGATTCCCTAGAAAAGAAAGAAAAAGGAGAGCGAGAGAGAGAGTTGAAGATGTGTAAGAAGTGTCCCATTTGCTTCTCTAGTGGCAGAGATGGTGTTGGAGGATCAGTTTTAACCAGGAGGGCAGCTGAACACTTGGGATCAGTTGACCTCTCCCAGCAAGGGACAAAGGAGCTAAAGACAGCACAGAGTCCAGCCTTTCCGTGGAAATAGAGCAACAAGAAAAGAAGCCTCTCTCTGCATTGCACACTGCTTGAGGCAGAGGACTCCCTGTCTGAGTTGCCCAGGACAATGAAGTCCCTGTTTTACGAGGGGTCACAACAGCTAAGGAGCTGAAACAAGTCAGAACCCCATTGTGCAGAGCATGAGTTCTGTTTACAGCCTTCTCGCCCAGCGGCAGGAAGGACTCAGAAATCTGAGCCAGCAGAAACCCAAGGCACCAAATTACTTTACCAGTGCTTCCCCCAATACCATTTCCTGGGCGTAGCTGACCATGAGCAATTTCACAGAAAACTTTTAGTCAAGAGAGCCCAAAACCCACAGCATATGACTCCCAAACTAAAGGAACTGAGTCAGACACAAGCAAGCATTCCCCTCTGGAGAGGGACAGACAGCACCGCCCTGCAGAGCACAGCAATCTTCCAAACGTTAGGACAGATGACAGATGGAAACACATGCACCTCCCTCCACGCTCCCATGAAAAATCAATGGCAAGATTGCTCCCTTTAAAGTCAATCTTGAGAGGATTAAGCACTGAAGAGAGGGTGGATTAGAGTACCTAAAACAGAGGAAAACAGCTAATAAAGCAAAATCTCTTGTGCCCCTGAACTGTGTACCCAGAATTTTGCAGCCAAATCACCAGACAAACCTTACACAAAAGAAAAATCCTTCTAGAAGTGAGCAAGCACGCCTAAAAAAGGCAGCTCACAATCCAGCTGACAGGACAGCCAAAACACTGCAGTAAATATGTCCCCATTAAACAGATAGAACTTCTCTGTAACACACCTTTTACAAGCTCCAGTGAATGTTGTTTTGTTTTTGATTGCAAAATCCAGTTTAAAAATATCTGAAGCCTTTGAAAACAAACATTTTTTAAAAATAGCAGTACAGAAGTGAGAATTTCCTCAAATGAAAGCTTCTAAAAGCCACACCATTTCTGTTTGGAGTTACCAAAAGGTCTCCCGGTAGTATTTGCAAACAACCCCTTTCAGAAAAAGGCTGTTAAAAAAACTTCTGGAGTCAAAATCAAACAGTATCTGACTAAAACAAATATAAAGTTTCTCTTCTCCTACTCCCCTCACCATAAATACATGACACATTACACAAATTAGGTTTCTTCCTCTGGGACAAGCAGATCCTACTGGATCAGTTCCCTCACACTACTTAGACAAGGTAGCACCACAGGACCAGTAACTCAACATCTCATTCAGTGTCTCAGACTGCCTGAAGCAAGTCTGTGTGGATGCTCACTTGTGTGCTGGAAGCAGACAATCCAAGTCAGAATTCCCACTCTTTAGGACAAAGCTGTAGTCTGTGCCAATTTGCAGCACTGCAGAACGGCAAACTCATTCAGCAAACTTCCTGTGGAACTCCGAGCACATCCGCAGAACGCGCTTCCTTCGAGAGCTTGGAGGGAGACAATCCAGCCAAGCCTGGCCAGCTGCTCTCCTCCCCTTCCCACCACAGCCTGTTCTAGTTTACATCCAGCCCAGCACTGTGTGTCCTGTACCACGGAGGCTCCCCCAGAACAGGGTGCACAGCTCCAGCCTGCAGAAAGTTTCTTGTGGGAGCTTCTTCAATACTGGGGGAGGGAGTAAAAAGGGAACGAAGATTTTCTTCAACTCCAAATGAATCCCCAAAGCAAGACAAATTAATTCTCATATGTTTCATAACCTCTCCAGTCCAAGCACAAAATTGAGATACTTCTGGACCTCCATTTTACAGTGGACATGTACACACTGATCAAATCCTCCAGCTCTAGGAGGAGGGAGGAGATTTTTGATAAAGGCAGAGAGTTAAGAACAGACACACCAATGGTCTCTGAGAGGGATTCCCTCAGGCCCAGCAAGGCCCTTCACTCATTTCTCATTTCTGCACCACACAGATTCAGAAGCGAGGCATGGAATTGTCTGAGCTGATTTTACTTGACATCAACTCTGAACCTGCAAGTCCCAGCTCAATACCAAACTCCTTTTGGGCCAAAACTGTCCCTGGAAGCAGAGCAGCTTTGTCCACATGGCACAGTGCCTGAACCAACAAGTCCTGCCTAACCAGCTTGACTCTGGACAGAGCCAGTGCAGACGTCTGTATCCATGGCACAGTTAATCCACAACTCAGATAATCCACCCATAGATAATGAGGAAAGAAAAACAAACAACTCTCACTTGAGTTAGAAAGTCTGACTTGTTTCAGGGGAGCTGTATCAGCGCAGCACTGTTCCATTATGTGTGCATCCCAAGGTGAATGGCTTTGGAGCAGTAAGTGAGCCATTTTGGAGCTAACAATGATTCGCAGAGGGAAAACAGCTGGTGTGCTTTTTCCGTGGTGAATTCTGTACACCACAGAAAAGCTTAGAGAGAGAAAGGGTCACACTTTTTTTGTTCGGCTGCTTACTGTTAATTAGATCTTGTCCACTGTGAGAGGCTGCACAAAAACTGAGACAGAGGCATTGTAATTAAGACTTGATGAAATCAAGTTGCTCAGACTAAAGTTCTACTTTCCAAGTCGGATCACAACTTTAACTTTCGGTTGTCCCAATACACATTAGGGGTCAGAAGAACAAATCAGACACAATTTCAGATCTTCTTCACAATTTCTTTGCAGTTCGCCTCTAATTCTCTTACACAGGAAGGAAAAAATGCTAAAGGACTGCAGTAGCCTATTCCATCAACCAGGAAGTCACACTACCACAGCTCAGGAATGCAACTGTTGCAGTGGGCTTAGTACAGCTCCCATGGTTTACTAAAGAGCATGTTGGTGAGACAGTGAACTGGCCCTACACAGACCTATATGCTCACCTTGAAGGGCCACTCAGCAAGTCAATACACAGACTGGGTGAATCCTGTTCTGACTAGCAATGCATTCCTGAACGTGCTAGGAACTTGCACAAAATCTCCAAGAGATAACCAGAATGAGGGATATGAGAAAAGGTAAACAGAGCTGTCTCCACTTAAAGGAACAATAACAATGAGAAGAAGCTGCAATAGAAATTACTTCTGTTTCCACCAACAGCTACTTCACTCAAGCTGAGGGTAAGGTTTCACTCCCCAAGGATGAATCCTTCCTGGGCACACCTTTCACCAGAAAACAATGCAGCAGATGGACTCCTTGCCCTGGAAGTTTTATCATTAGCCCAATTCAAAGTCTGTTTTCTGAAGGTGTGACCACCAGCTTTATGCCAGCACCGTAATGTGAGCTTGCAGGTCCAGGAGTAAACCTGCAATTTTCTTGGACAATATGTCAACAGAATGTCTGGTTTCTGTTAAAGGTAGAATGGAAGTAACGGATCACAGCCCCTCCCCAGTGTCTGATTTAATCAGTTTCATAAGCGGAACTCAGTCGCCCTAATGCCTCTCAGAGCACAAGGGATTTTGGCAGATCCACACCCTTTCCGGCTCGGTACCAAAGGAACTCAAATTCTCTAGATGTTTCCCTTGAGACCAGTTGCCTGACATTTCTCCATTACACGGTTTTGGGAAACCGTATACTGCGGCACACCTGGGAGAGGCATAGGGAGGACGAGGATGAGCTCCGAACCCGGCTGGGCTCCGCTCACCCCCGAAGGCGCCCCGGACTCCATACCCGCGCAAAGTTCAGATCTCGCCCAAGAACAGGCTGGAGAGGCTGCGGCGGAGCAGGGGAGGAGGTGTTCGCTGAAACCCGAGTACGCTCCACGCTGCTCCGGGCGCAGGAGCGCAGGGCGCCCTTCCCGGCCGGGATAGCGACCGCCTGCCCCGGCTGCGGGCG
>WEIU01010615.1:51662-68214 GCA_013389925.1 Aegithalos caudatus | reverse complement strand
ATTAATCAAGGTTTTCAGATATGGTAATTCTTATGTCATTAACTTGGAGAGATCATTGGTTTCCTTTTTTTCTTTAATAACTGCTAAGAATAACTAAAAACTAATAATTTACAATTAAAAAAAAAAAGGTCACAGTCATGAACCTTTAACATAGTAGCAATTAACTGCTTCCCCAGAACTGTGGGAGCATTGGTTAGAATGGTGGGCCATCCCTAAATTTTCACAATCCTATAGACACCNTGCTTTGCAATGGGAAGATTAACCATTTGCCTTCGCCACACAATAGAGAAATTCAATGTCCTGAGAAAAAATTCAGTTTAGGTTTGAAATCACCACTCACAGCAGCTCCATGATTACATCCAGGAGCCAGGCATCAGTTCAGACACACGATTTATATAAAAATCAGGGGAACTCTATAGTGGATTATCATTGTTTGTATTTTCTTTTTTATTTCACTTTCAAAACAGTATGAATGAAATGAGATTTCTTCATAAGTAAGAAATTGCTTTCTATTACCTTCTTAACCAGTACAGAGCTGTACTCCTAAGAGCAATGTCAAATGATGACTACAATCCTCATCTGTCCTATAAAGGGCCAGTATTTGAGAATTCTGTCAATCTGCTTCACAGAAGATTTTGGACCTCCATATACCAATCCCTTCAACAGATCCCTTATTGGAGATGATGTCTCAAGTCTGAAGCCGTGTTATTTTCCAAAGACCAGCACAGCTAATGCCTATCTTTGACTTTTTATACCAGTTATTAACATACTCTCAAGTATGAATAGTTCCTACTTCCTTCTGATAATAATACGATGTCTTGCTAGATGGTGTGATCTCACAAAGACTCCTTTGAAGAACTCACAGGCTGACACAGGAAGATAGTGCTGCCAAGAGACACATATATACATATAATTTTTTTTTTTTTTGTGAAGGGGGATTGGTATAGCAAATGAAGGAGTTGAAGGTATATTACTATTGCTTGCTTATAATATCAGTAAGCGAAGTTGCCATTACTTTCTTTATTAAAAAATCATTTTTATGCTCCCTTGCAAGCTAAAGAAGAAAAACCATCATAAATTATTACCACCTCAGAACCAAAAGAGTTTGTTGCAGATTTGTTCAAGGAGCATTTTTGTCAACATCTATTATGTAAATACTTTATATCCTAAGGTCACCATCACCTCCAATAATTAAAATTAATCGTTAATTAGTAAGCACATACAAACCAGATATTTCAGAGTTAAAAATGCATTGCACATTCCTAGAAACAGGTTCTATCAGTAAGCAAATCACTTCATTTAATGAAATATGTGGAGGAATTTACCCACTGAGCAATAGATTCAAGAGTGCTTTTAGTCAAAAAAACTAAGAGAAATTACAGAAAGACTCGGAGAGGAAATACATACTTACAAATACTAAAAATTTATGGGCCAAATTTCAAAGACATTAAGTTTAAGCATAAATCTGGACTTCCTTCATTTGCTCTAGCAGGAACCCAGCCCTCTAAGGTTTGATGCTTGCAAAGACAATGACGATCAGGAAGAGACAGCATTCCTCATTACCTGCAGAGCCCAGGAATTGTATGCTGTAGACATTTGTTAACAACTTTCTTTGGATAAGACACATGCACCTGAAAGTCTGTCTCTTAGCAATGCCTGACACATATGGCATAGGTCTTATCTCTAATTCACACTGAATTTTAAACACAGTCTTCAGACTTTCTGGACCATTTTAAAGAACTCAAGGCTACATTAAAAACAATGAAACTAAGTTTAGGGAATTCAAGTATTTATTTAATGAAATTGCATCATCATCAAGAATAACCAATATATTCGTTCTCTCAAATTCCTGGGTGGTACATTGAAAAGAAGTTTAAGAAGTTGAAAAAATTGCAAAAATATGAAGCTAGAAAATTTTGTTTCCCAACCTATAGGTACAAAACCAGGAGTAATGCAAGGAGTTACAACTTTTTGAAGCATCAAGAGGAAAAAAAATGTTGCATCAGTATTTGTATTTTACTTTACATTTATAACCATCAAATCATACAGCAAAGAAACAAAGGAAGCAAATAATTTTTCAAGTCCCATAAAGCAATGGAAAAAAATATCCCCAAACAATTCTGGGATTCAGAGCCTAAAAATGCAAAACAATGGTGAAATTCTGTAGCTGTTGTTGGATTTTGTGTGAATAAAAAATTCAGGTAATTTTACAGTCACACTGAGCTTCGTAAATTAATACATATGGTTCCAAAAAGCTCTGATGTTCAATTCGAGACTCATGGCACATGAGGTGCAACACACTGCATTTCAAATATAGTAAGATGTTTGAGACAACTTTAATACATCACATCTAGGGGGGAAAAGAACCCAACAAACCTAACAAAAAAAAACCCTCCTGGACTTTAAGGGAGAGCATGGAAAACCACTACAGCCCAACTTGTATCAGAAAGGAAAATGCCAGAGCATAATTATTTTTAATTAGGTTCCACTAACAATGAGAACACTTCTCACCACTTGAAAAACCACAAAAATAATACTCTAATCATCATCATTCAGGGCACTGTCGTAAGCACAGCTTTGTTTTCATACACTTTTTGGGGTCTTTTTTCCTAAGCATCTTTTCTATTGGTTGCAAATAATTTAAATACCACCTCTCAATTGTGCTTTAGTACAGTTGAGTATATTCAAGGACTAAACAAAACAGCTACACAAATATTTTAATTATGAAGGCTTGTTTCCATTTTTAAGCATCATAAGAAACTGCAGACAGCTTAGTGCAACAGAGGGGAAGAAGAATGTCCTCAGACAGCAGTAACAAACAAACACCCTTTTATTCTGGTCAGACCTAGTAACGACTGGGCACGACAGTACTTAGCTCATCCGATGAATTTAGATCGCCAAGATCTTTTCTTCTAATTCATCATCATCTTTAATTCCTTGAAATACTTAATTTTTTCTCATACACTGAACCCACAACTGTATCATCCCTTGAATGTTTCCAACTGCAGTTTGGAAGAAGTTTACCTACCAGCCGGACGGATGTCAGGCTCAGAAGACAAAAATGAATCTGTTGTGGCTTTAATTTCACTTTACAAAATGACTGAGACCTAAATTAACCCAACCTTTGACGGTATACATCACAGTGATCATGCAAAACAAACCAAAATACTAGAGAAAAGTGGCATTTCAAACGTGACTGTTACTCAGACATCTAAATAAAGTAGAGAAAAAAAAATCTGCTCACTTCCCTACCTCTACAAAACCTATTTGGACCCAGCAAGGCAATGACAGTTACAGGAGAGGATTATATGAACACATATATAAAGAGCTAGTAAGCAAATTCATTTTTTAAGTCATACAGACTACTTTCATCTTTAGAGCATTAACAGCTAGTAAGTGGGAAGGCCTTTTGTAATATTTTCAACTATCCATAGAACTGTTTCCTTACTGGAAACAGTTGTCTTCCAATTAAGTTTTTAGGAATTAACAAAATTTGGAGTGGGGGAAAACAGCCAGCCCACAAATTAAAAATTTCACAGTTCTAATTAGAGATGGACACAAAAATGTTACATGTGAAAACAGGTATGGATAGTTTTCAAGGTTAAGAAAACCTTGACAAAAAGCTGATTACAGTCACACCGATCATTACAGCTTTCTTCTAAACTCTTCACAGTTTTTTCTTTACAGAAACAACAGCGACACAGCCCATACTTCAAACTGAAATCACATTAATTAGCTAGGCAGCAAAGTTTCAAAGCATACCAAATGCTTACTAGAGCCCACTCTGCTATTGTGTTTAGCTTTGAAAACAAGTCATGATGAGGGAAATCTACATGATAAGCGTACTTCAGCTACAGCAAAAAGGTTTTAGTCTGCCCAGAAATTGGCAACCGCTGGCTGTGTTTTCTATACTTTATGTTATGTTTCTCTGCTCGCTGGAACGAATTGGCTGCTATGAATGAAAAGAAACTTTGCATCTAATCAGTGGCATGAATTCAGACTGAAAGCTGCTGTGCAGGACTTCTATGAAGAGTCTGGGCCCTCTGCCATCCTTGTGCTTGTGAATGAAGCGGCGTGAGCCACATGCCCTACTCCTCCTCCCCCCAGCTGGGGCCTTCGCCCTTCCCTTTGCTGGGGGGACTGGGGAACCAACCCCTCACTGGTGAAACGACCATGACCCAGAAAGGCATTCAGTGCCATCAATGCCCTGCTTGAGAGATCTCAGCTGCGCTTTCCATCCTGCCTCTTTCACTCCTGGTTTCTAAATCAACTCATGAACCAATGGTGGGGGAGCCCCTGTGCTCATTCCCTTGATAAATGGGCCCCTAAACTGATCTCTGACCTCCCTGCATACTTTTCCTAAGTTACTGACGACCTCAGAGACTCTGCAGCCCACTGTCCTTAAAGGTTTGATTTTGGTTTAGTGTCAGGACATACTGATCAAGAAGAAAAAACAAACCCACGACTCTATTACCATACAATTACTCTAACAGTAAAATCCCATACAATTACTCCAGCAGCAAAATCCCTATTCTTCTATTCACTCATAAGGAGTATCATATGCTTTTGATTAAAGTACTACATCCAGGGAGTTTTCAGAACATACAAAACAATACAAAATGTATTTAGGTTAATAAAATTTCACATTTTCTTCAAAATTAGTAATAGATGTTCTACTTAACAAAAAAGTTCATAACACACTTGATTTTAAATGTTACCTATTTCTGAATATGGAAAAAGAACCAGCTGCTATTAAGTAATTCATTTAATTAACTTCAGAGCTGAGTTAGATTTGGAATACATGCTAATAAAAATTTCAAACAATCACAATGTCTGTTTCAGATGCATATTTGTTTAGTTCTCTTCTACAGTCTTTACGTTCAAATAATGCTTAAATTGACTTTAAAAATGCACCTCTCAAAACAGTATTAAATATGCACTTAAAACAGTAGAACTGCAAAATAACATCTTTTTTTACAGAATATTGTAATAACAGTTTTCTTCCATTTAAAATATTAATACACTAAGGTGCCTAGCACATAATTCAAGCCTATCACTTTAGTTTTCAGGAACTTCTCTATATATAAATATCCAAGTTTTCCCATTCCAGAACTGTTCCTTATATGTCTACCCAAAGAATTTATCCAGGTATGTTTCCATTCAAACTGTAAATATTATTAAACCCCTGGGCTTTTACATTTTTCATTAATGAACATTTCTCTTTTGCTAAATTACTTTTAAAGGATCCCATTTTACTAAATAAGATATACTGTAGTGCATGTCCAGTAACCTACAACTATATGATGACATCAACAGATGAATCCCAAACTGTGAAGAAAGCTTCTGACTTGGAGCAGGAGGAAGGTTACTGATCTCTACTTCATATGAGGAACTTTCCCCAGGCAGGGGACCTGAAGGACTCCAGAAGCAGCTTCCCTCATCACCTCTCTCCATCCAAAACAAATGGCATCTCCTTGTCCCACAGTCAAACATGCATTAGACAGCAAAACTACAGATGAAGTGTGAAGTGCTTTGCCATAAGCTGAGGGAGGGGATACACTGGAAAAGCAAGGCCTTCTAGTGTGATCACTCCCATTCCATATCACATGACAGATCTTCAGTAAAACATATTCCCTTGCTGTGGCAAAAAAAAAAAAAAAAATGGGGCTGGTCAAGCAGAGACAACCATGGCAGGGAGCAGAATAAGGATTAGTATATTGGTTAACTGAAACAACAGGGACTGGCCATGTTTTCCCTGATCTCATAACACCATTGCTCAAATTATGTCTTTATCTACAACACTGAGTAGATACTCTACAGTGAAAAAAAGCTGTACATATGACAATGAAATCACCCAAGAGGATGAACAGAGTTAGCAGAAATTCAACAGATACCAGTCCCTGGCACTACAATGAAGACTAATCTTTCCCTGCTCTTCTCTGTCCAACAGAACTGCATTAACATGATCAGCAAAGTACACCAATATTTGTGTTTAATCTGAAAAACATACATTCTGACATGTAAATTGATACTCACCTCTGTATAAGTCATTAGCCTTTACATTCAAAGCAGAATTCTCTACTGCTTCAGAAGACCAGATGGTAATAGAAATAGTTTAAGTAAACCTTGGAGTTCACCAGAGCAAGGAATTTCACTTCCTAGCATTTCATGACTATTTCTGAATAACCAGGAACAAACAAGAAGACCTAGAAAACCAGAATTCCAGTGCAAGGTTTTTATGCAGAGTGCACTCAAGTTTTTTTAGCTATTGATTTCTGCTTACAATTCATTAGCCTTTTTTGCCCATTCTTGCTTGCTCACCATTTCCACCGCTATCATCCACTGCCAGCTCATAATTCTGTTGATTTATGGTATTATACCTTTTTTCCCTGATCCTGCATTTATGAATATATTCATCATGTGGGAAAGGAGTCAAGTTCTTTCCCAATCCAACTTTAAGGTTTGGTAGTGAAAGAGTGCAGGCTATCAGAGATGCAACTGCTTGGAAAATTCTGCTCAAGCCAGTGGCTCTGGACTGGAACAGGCTCAGAGGCTGTAGAAAGGTGGCAGATGAAGAGTGAAATCAGTGCAGTGGTGTGCAGGGTGCCAAGAACACTGAGTGCAAACACATTCTGTGGGCAGTGATGGTGGAGGCTTCTAATTAGCCTCCACTGAGCGCTTCCGAGCTTTTCACTTTGTTGAGCTGACTGGATTCGCACACAAGAGTAAAAGCCTGTTCTCTGCCATTAGGAAAATAACCCCACTGCATCCTCCACTTTGTCCCTCCCTCATGTTTAATGAAATTCTACGAAATATGAAGGTGTCACAGTTTCCTGACCAAGCATACAGAAAACTCTAATCTTGCATCGTGTCTGTTTATTAAAAGCAAATGTACTGTGCTTTACAGACTTAGGCATAAAGCAGTAAAGATAAGCATTTCATTTGTGCTAAGTGCTTAAATACACGCAGAAAGATGTTACCACTCTGTGCTGGAAAAAAAAAAATCAGCATTATCATATTTTCTCTGTATTATAAAACTATTAAAATATGGAACTTTAAAAAGCACTTTTTGCCTTAAAACTAACTATATCCTGAGAAAAAATTACTGGGATTTTTATAATTTGAATCAATAAAGCACTATCTAGGTGCCCCTCACTATCAGAGAGCATATGCATAACTCTGAAAGGCACCAGTTAATATTTAAAATATTGTTAACACCTGAAGCACTGTGTTTTCTCCTGTCACACTGCTGTGTTTTCCCTAAAATATCTCAAAATTAACCAGACCTCTCCTTCATCTGTTTCAAAAACAATTATCTCCTCCAGGTCTTCAAATCCTGCTCCTCTTCCCACCCCCCACCAGTGCTACTGGCTACTTTTTCATACCAGTGAACCTGTTGAACTGAATGGTGGAGCAGCCTTTTTACATCATGTTTTCTTGCACTAGGGCAGGCCAGTCTGTTAGAAAGAACTAGCTAGAGGTTCAGACACATCACTAGGAGATAATTAAATTTACCCTTCATGCTATTTCCCTAACCACATCCAGGAGAGCCATAGAAAGCCCCCAGCATCTGTAAGTACACGGTCAAATTCTGTTACTCATAATTTTTAAAATGCTTGGGCCACAAAAATTAAATTCCAGACACTCAAGACTCCCATTTTGCAATTTGTTATTGGCAGGACTAGCAGTTTTTGTAGCATTCCTCAGTCTCTGTCTCTGCTCCCTCTCATCTTTGATTCAGCCACAACTCCAGATGCCAGTTGTCAGAATACCCACACCACAGCAAGTGGCACCTCTGCCAGGAACAGTATGGATTGAGTTCCAGTTGGTCCAAGTAATGGAAGTCTGAATGCACCATAAACAACAGACAAATCTCAGAATAACTCTGGCGTTTCTAGGACACTTATCCATTATGTGTTATCCAGCACTATTATCAGAATACACAATCTACAATACACATTAAGAGTCTTCTTAGCCAATGTAAATTTGGACGTTCAAAGTAAATATTTATTTAAACTAAGACAAAGCACTTCCATTATGACACTACAGTTCCAGGATAATGTTAACTTCTTTTTGCTTTTTTGAGCATGTACAGTAGCTCCAGTAAAAGCCTTTACAAACATTAAGTATGCTTCTGGAAACAAGTATTTTATTCATGGTCACTTAATTAATTCAGTTTCTGGTTACCAAAGAGAGGTGACAAAAGCTGTCATCTTTTATTCATACTAGAGGCAGGCAGAAAAGACTGAAAGTAAAAAAAAAAAAATAATATGAATAAAGGAATTCTTCACAGCATAAAGAACAGTATTCAACAGAAATCTAAAGCTGAAAATCTATAGATAGATCTGATGGAAATCTTCTGAAGTAATTGGAAATCAGGAAAGAATGCCAGGAGGCCTGCATGGATGACCAAGTAGCCGCTGGACAAACTTAAACACAAACAGCTAGCTTAAAAAGGGTGAAAGCAGGGAAAGGTAGCCAAAGAAGAACACAGAAAAAATTGTCAAAACATCCAGGAAGATGGTCAGGAAAGTTAAAGTAGTGGCCCAAGTAAATCTGATCAAGGACACCAAGGGAAATAAAACAAGCTTCCTTAGGTACATCAACAACAGAAGACTAGGGAAAATGTGGGTCCACTCAGGAAGGATTCTGCTAACCTGGTTACCAGGACATGGAGAAGGTTGAGCCATTTTTTCCTGTCTTCAGCGGCAAGTATCCCAGCCACATTACCCAAGCTGCAAAAGGTGGAAGCAGGAACTGGGACAGTGAAGAACTACTCACTGTAGGAAACTGGGTTTGAGAGGATCTAACAAACTTTGCTCTGGAACAGGTTGCCCAGAGAGATTGTGGACTCCACCTGTTGAAGGCAGACTAAATGAGGCTGTGAGAAACCTGATACAGTGGAATGTTCCCTGTCCATGGCACGGGGGTTGGAGATAGATGATTTTTAAGATTCCTTCCAATCAAAACCATTTTATGATTACACCAATAAAGAAACAAGGGACAAATCTATTAGTCAGCTTTTAGGAAGGGTATTTAACTCAATTCAGTAACTGTTCAAAAAACCAAAGACAAAAAGCCTGTTACCCAAGTTTGTCTTCATCCACTAACTACCTAGATAAACAGCTCCTGACACGGGCATCTCTAATGTAAATGCCTCAGGTTAGGACTGACCACATTTGCTTGTATATATTGCACAGCCATAATTATTTTATTATTTATATTTAGCACAGCTTTGTCTCTAAAACAAACCTGAAAAGAAAATTGGTATTAGAATGGCATCAGCAGCCCGTTTCCTACCTTGCCCTAAAATCTAAGGAAAATTTGTTTTCCCAAAATTTCCAGTTAAGTCGACATACACAAGTATGAGCAAACAAATTTAGAAGTCTGTTGCATAAAAGTTTTCTTACTGAAAATTAGGAACAATCTAAATGTATTTTCATTCTTCAGTTATCAAAATACTTATCACTGAAGACATTCTCTCTCATTAAGGGAAAAACCAAACACAGACACTTCAATTAAAAAAAAAATAAAAATCAAAGCCTCCGTTGGGCAGGAGTAGCAGTATCTAATTCCCCAAGGCCAAGTGGCAAAGTCCTGAGTAGTAGTTGTAAAAAAGAGCAGTAAAAAAAAAAGTGTAAGATTATCAAGTCAGCATACATGTAGAGGCTGAGACAAAGTGCCTTGCTCAAGTCCTGTCCCCACATGAAGAGGTGGGGGTAGCAGAGTGCTGGCAGCTGAACTGTTTTCACTCTGCACCTGAAGCACTGGAGATCTGAGGAGAATCTGAAATTTAACCAGCAGTCTGGCTCCTCAGGTCTCTGTCTTAGCCTGGGCACAGAATCAGGCTACCTCAGAATTTATGTTTAACCATATTCACATCTTAGGTCTGGTCATGATTCATCATGTTTTTAAAACATGTCATATTTGGTGTATGCATGTAAATCAGAATTAAAGATACATAGGAACACAGAGTTGGATAATCTGTATATGACAATCTGCTGAAGTAGAAACTAAATTATAAAGTAATTTGACAAGTCCTTACATAGAAAAGCAGTATTTGATAGCACCTGATGTATCCACTTTTCCTAAATGTGAAAATTTGTGAAAACAGTAGTCCCCCAAAATATTGGGGTTTATTGTAGTAGCAAGCTTTTTAAAGGCCAAAAATATTATTCTAAGATGTTTCATTTTCTCTTAAAACCTTAGAAGTGGAATTTGGCTGCATGTGGAAAATCTGCAGTTTATGTACATTTTTCATTAACCAGAAAAAAACCCTCAAATCTTTCACTGTACAAGACTTCATACCACAATAAGAATATTTAATATGCTAATATTTGCTTCCCACCTGTAGTGCACAGTAAAGCTACAGCTGCCCTATTGATAATGCATGCTGCACCTATCTCAAGGCAGTTATCTATCAATAACCATCCACCATCTCAAGAAAAAAAGCAAGAAAAAAACCAAGTAAATTTGCAGAAATGGAAAATAAAGGGTCAGCAGAATTCACAGCAAGGAATTACTGTGATATACTGGTAAATACCTCTTGGAAATCTGTGGCATAACTGTAGTAAGTGTTTTGTTACCACTAGTCAGAATATGAGAATCATTTACTCTTATTAAAACTTAATTTAAAGGGTTTTAAAAGGGTTTTTTTAAATAAAAAGTGAAATTAAAAGTTTTAGAAATAAATAGGGAAGTCAGAGCTCCGATTACCCCAGAGCTGTTTGGTAGCTGGAAGGGACAAAAAACAAAACAAAACAACAAAAAAAAAAAAAAAAAAAAAAAAAAAAAAAAAAAAAAAAAAAAAAAAAAAAAAAAAAAACCCCACCACACAGGAAAAGGACTGGAATAGCCATTACAGCTTTACAGCTTTTACTGCCATGGTACATTAAGAAAGACAACAGCATACAAAGAACAAACATTTTAGACACAAAATAACATTTTGCCAAAGCCCTGTTTTACATCTAACAGTTCTTACAGTCAAAAGCCAAATTGCACTTGGCAAGTAAATATGGGGAATTTTTCATTACAAGGATATGCAATATGCAAATGGCTAATGGTTGTCATGGTGGTAATATTTTAATATTTTATTTTTTCGTATTGTAATAAGAATATCTCATTTGGTCCAAACACCAAGCTTTTTTATTAGCAAAATCTACAAGTGCAAAAACTGTTACTTTCTGTGCTGTAATAGAGATGAAAACTAATTAATCTAGTGTATTTCCAGTACACATTTCTCATAGGATACCGAAATAAAATTCAGTTGATCCTTCATTTTTCATGATACAGCAACTGCCAGCATCACTTGCTCACACATACCATATAGTAATCTACATAAAACCCATTTAAATGTCAAGACAACTGAGTACTGTATGTAATACTGCATTGATAACCATTTCAATGTGGCACCTGTATACCAAATAAGTTTGACAGAGAAAAGAGAAGCTTTGTTAACCAATTCACCTAAAAATTTTGATTCAGACCCAAAAAAGTGTGTGAGGGAATAAAAAAATATTTCTCAGTGAAGAAGTACCCTGCAAATTAATTTGGAAAACCTGTGTTTTACTGGATTGTATGTGTTGAAAAACGCATTACAAATTTAAAGAACTTAATGAGACTGAGTTGTAACTAGTCAATTATTTAAAATTGATAGTATAACAAATTATAAACTCCTGTAACTACAAAATAAAATTTTACTTAAAAAAAACCCACAACATTTAACTTGGAAGAAGTTTCTTCATTGAATGAAGTGATGGTCTACTGAATGAAATTATGAAATAATTCTGCCAATATTACAGCTCCTGTTCAACTTTTATCTTCATGTATTCATGTATTCTTCATTAAAATAATATTTAATCATGGCTGATGATCATCTCCCACAACGCATGGGATTGTTCTATAACACAAATATGTGAAATTTGAAGACAAGCATTCTCTTTGGAACTTACAAGTTGAATATTGACTAAAAAGATTTTCACAGTATTTTTGGAGGGCCAGTCAGAGTCTTTGTCTTTCCTTACTTATGGAAAACCACAGTTTACATTGTAGCAATATCAGCATAATTTATCCATGAGCTTCACATGAAAATTTCATCAGAATATTTGCTGAGACACTGATTTACCAGCCTTCCCCAGTTTCGTCCTGGCACAGTAGACTAAAAACAAAGTATGATTCATTTTTGCAGTTCAAATCCTTACTATAATGAAAAGCTTCCAAGTCTACTACATTTGTATTCTCCTCTGCTTTCCTTTTGAGGATATCAGTCAGACACAAGCCTTATTTCATCATCTATCTAGAACTATTCTAGACACAGCATAATATATCTGAGTTCTTCTAAAGAGGCAACTTGAAGCATTCACTGCTGTCAATTTGCTCTAAGTGCAAATACTGAGATGTAATTGAGACAGATAAAATGGACAGTAAATTGCCCTAAAATATTTAAGAGTGAAGCACTGCTTTTCAAGAGAGATCACAGCATCTTCATACAGTAATGATAATCAGTTCTGTGTACAGTCACAGTGGGACTGAAGATCTTCCTTGGTAAGAGTTGGAGACCGCATCAATATCTGCAGAAAACAGGAAACTTTCCTTCCCATTGCTTCTGTCCGGTCTGACTATTGTAATAGTTCAGTAGAACTAAACATGGGAAAAAGTCCCTTTATTTCCTGTGAGGACAACCTCATAGCATATGGGAAGAAATTAACACACTCATACAGAATAAAACTGCCAACTTCCAGGCATTATTCTTAATAAACAGGATCTCATGCAGTGTCAAAGAGATAAATGAACCCTTAAGTAAACGAAAAGTTATTGCCATCAGCTCTTCACTCTTCTACCCCTGCCCACATAAAGAATTCTTCCAGGTATATTACAAGATATTTAAATGTGGTCTACAAACAATTAATTTTGTAATCTCCATTCATTAATTCCCATATTATTATTAATGGTGTTTACATATTGTTCTGTGTAACTGAATTACAGAACCAACACCTTAATAGAAAATTAACCTTTCCACTTAGAGAAAACAACAGATACAATCCTTCTACTTAATATGTCTCCACTGTAATGCACAGCCACAGAAAGATCTCATCTTTGCCAAAAATATTTCCAACATTATGGAAGCAATCTACAACTTAGCACTTTTGGAATCAGTCACACCCTTGTGAAAACCTGGAGGTCTCTTCTACTGATAAAAGAGATTAACTAAAGACAGCACATATGCTGCTCTCTCCAATTAAAAAAATTTCAATTATCTCTTGGTAAGTATGGAAATTTCATATTTTAACATAAAAGCAAATTAGCACACAATAACCAAATTCAAAGGTAATGGTATGTTCACAACTTAAGCTGACCATATTCTAATATGTCTAAGAAACATTGTGCTTGTACTGCTTCACACTCACAGCAAACATCCAATAACACAGTTAACTTCTGGGACCATGAGCAGCATCTAATTTAACACTGCAAAAATCAGTGATGCCTCATCTATCAAAACATATACCACATATATGAGGAGATGTCATCACAAACTTGCCATGTTTCAAAGGGGATTTTTGTGCCCTTTTTTAGAACTAATTTTAGTAAACCTTTTCTCTTCCTTTTCTACCTTGGTAGTGTATTTTTCCCTAATATTTTCTCCTTCTTATTTCCAGAGCACAGAAATGTAATCTCATAGCTCTTACTGTTTGTATTTATTCCTGGTGTTATTCCTGATTGGCTACTTAATCCTTCACTGAGACCTCTTTCTAGATCTTTTCCCCATTCACACAGCAAAACAGAATGGCAAGAAAAAGCAAATGGCAGCTACAAGTCATACTGCAAGAATCTTACCCAATCTCCAAAAATACCACTTTTGATATTTAAAGGTAGGTAAAGAGGTGAAGAAAGGGCCTAGGTAAGGTGTTAACTACGCTCTGCAGAAGGATAAACAGAATTCTAACATCTTTCAGTCAAGAAAATTATTAATTATCAGTTATTATGGCAAGTATGAGGTACTGAATTATGACAAGAAAAGTCATAATCATCTATTACACACATTTGGAGATGTTAGTTTTTGCCCTCTGAAAACTTTATGCAAAAGACTAAGAAAGAAATTAAGCAAAAGATCAACAATACTGACACCAGAAGAATTCATCACTAGGGAATTTGAAAGATGGACTGAAAGTACAAAAGGGGTTTCATAAAAAGAATTATTAGATTTCCAACAAAAAAAAGTGATGCAAGTACTTAGCAAAATTTTTAGACAGGATATTTAAAATGGATAAAAGGAATTATTTCATGGGATACATATTTAGAAGTTACAGAAAAAATACACGACTACAAAAATATTCGAACTCGGAAATTCCTTAGTTTGCAACCAGGTACTACACCTACACTTCAGGAGAGACAGCACCCAATCATGAAGCACAAACTCCCTAAGTAACGCTACTACTTCCCATTATAAAAAAAAAACAAAACACCCTACTGTGTGTTGTTCTTTAGTAATGGTATTCCCCAATTTACTGCTCCCACTGAAGCCACACATCACTGACTCAG
Organism: Aegithalos caudatus; assembly: GCA_013389925.1. NCBI lineage: Eukaryota > Metazoa > Chordata > Aves > Passeriformes > Aegithalidae > Aegithalos > Aegithalos caudatus. The sequence continues at coordinate 53,676 of WEIU01010615.1, read as the reverse complement.
TCAGCCCCTGCTCTCCCCCCCTCCCCTTGTGGGGAGCTGGAGAGGAGAATTTGAGGCACAAAAGGTAAAGATCACCGGTTGAGATAAGAACAATTTACTGGAAACAGCAATGAGATAAGAAAAGAGTAACAGCAACACTACTAATGGCAAAGGGCACAAGAAAGAGGCGAATGCTTCAGATGGAAACAGCAGTATCTGACCACTGCCTCCACCACACTACCCTAACCAGAAGGGACCCCTTTGCCCACCCCTGGCAATGATATGAGATGGTATAGAATAATCTCCCAGTCCTAGCCATGTCCCCTCCTGCCTGCTGCAAAAATTAACCTTATCCTGGCCAGAATCAGGGCAGTGGGATAGACCTTTTCTTAAATCTGTCACAGCAATTCACAGGTTCCTTCCAGCACATCTCATTTTAGTTCTTTATCATATTCTGCAAGTTCATTTTTAAGTAGTATTTAAGTAGTATTTTATACCTTTCATGAACAAAAACCAACATACACTAGAAGGAAGGAAGCAGCTCTCATTAAAAATGTAGGATGGGCATTTTTACAAAGGCATTCTATGAAACAGGATTTATTTATTGCCTTCCTGCTTTCTATGGCTTCTGCAAAATAGCTCTCCCTCCCACACAACAAAAAGATAAACACAAACTATTCAGTCACAAACATTTCACAAGTGACACAACACTAACTCTACAGGTGTGTGCCACTTCTTCTTCCCTCTACCTTGTCAGGTTATGGTATCTTTTTAATGAAAGTGGTGTTTATACCCTGCAGAGCTTTAAATGCTGCCACACCTGTTCCACTCTCAAATGCTTATGATTCTTAGAGCAAAGACCACACTCACACTACTGAGTCAGAGGATGGTGTCTCAAAGCATGCCATGGCATGCTATTCCTTCTAGGAACCCAGATATCTTACCCAAGGAATTTAAGGGTATGATGTAACTCAGCACATACTAAGCAATAAAATGGTTTTCCAGCCTTGTTTCACAAATTCATAGCAACCCAGACATCAATCACTCTGTCACAACATATTTGATTCAGGCACAAAGAGACTGGGATTGTTAAGTCAACACACAGGAAAACATTCATCTCTCACTCAGGGAATGACTCCTTTTAAACAGCCTTAGAAAAGTAACAACTTATTTCACAGGTCAAATTATAAAACACTTTTTGAAGGCAAATTCACAATCATAATAATTGATACTCGTCACTTGCTCTAATTATAATAATAGGCAAAAATGTATTTAGAAAGTAAACATGCCAATACATATAATGTATTTAAAATTCAGGCACAAGTATCAGCACCCACAGACAAATTTCATTTTGAAGTGAGAATTCATATAAAACTTCCCTAGGAAGGCCAAGGATTAGATTATTTATTCTGCCTCACTCATCAAGATATTATCAATTTGTCAAGGGGCCTGTATCACACAAATTACACTGAAATAAATAAAGCCAACTAACTTACCACAATGCATTGGTGTTTTTTCCAGGGCTCACTTCAGTTCTATCTGTTTCTCCTACATGTTCCCTTCAGGTTCTTTGGCCTTGAACTTGAAAGCTCATCAGGGATGCCAGATGACTTGGCAGCCAGACTGCCAAAAGCACAAAGGACAATCTGGAGATCTCATGAGACCTAAAATAAGTGTCATCCCCTAATTTCTCAGTTTCTCCCTAAAACAGGATGAATTCAACTGAGAGCAGCCTACAACACAATCCCAGGAGCAATCAAGCTTGCACAAAATGAAGCTGGCTTTGAAGAGTTACCCTTGCAGCTTCTCAGACATTTTAAGCAGACAATCATTCTTTTAGCATCAATTATATATGAAGGGAAAGAATTGCTTTGCTGTCAAGAGTAGTGAACTGGGAATCATGACATCAGATTATATTTCTGGCTCTGGCACAAACTTCCACAGGGACACAAAAAATCAAGATTTAAGTTTCCCATTTGTAGAACTACATAAGTTTGATTTATTAATGAAAGCAATGCACTGAGACATCTCTGAA